>OZ038516.1:70103953-70188953 GCA_964036315.1 Acanthosepion esculentum
GAAAACAGTGAAGGGCGTCAACGCATTGTAAATCTAAAACTTGATACCACAAGGATTGAGGAAAGAGACATTTCACAAGTACTTAGTGTCTGATCATCTAAGAGAAAAGACTGTAGACGTTTTGCAACTCCTGACAGAACAGAAAAAAAAGAAAAAAAAAAAAGAAAAAAAGATACTCCCCCCATACCTAATGTGGGGCGCTAATGAGGTTTGGTATGAAATGTATCAGAAGGTTTTTAATGAGGTTTGGTACGAAATGTATCAGATGGTTTTTGATGAAGATTGCATTTTGAAATTAGCACACCACATTTAATTTGTAAAGAAACACGAAAAAGAATGACAAGAAATGTCAACAAGAAAAACACGTATTGAAAACAAGTAAATATACAACTGTGTTAGTGACAATAAGGTTTAAGATGTAAAAAGTAGTTCCCCTTGTATTGTGTGGGAATACAAACGTGTATTGTAAGAACTATCCTTGTTTAAATTTGTTTAGAGTTCAAGAATATTTGATATACAAGTTTGAAAGTGAGAATGTTGTGCAAGAGGATGATAAAGTCTTGAATAGTTCACAGTGTTGTGTATGTAATTTATGTCTGTGTGTGTGTTTGAGAAGATTGAGAATACACGTACACTGAAATTTAATAATCTACTAATGTCCTTTCTTTGATTTCTGCTATATATACACATAACATAGGCTCCAGGGACGAGAGCAGGAAAAATATTGAAAGAAATGTCTGATTTTTTTCTATAACAAGTTTGGTAAGGCGAAACATGAGAAAATTTTATGTGGCTCGTGTGATGTGTAAATTGTCTTTAAAGAAAGTAGTGTTTATTTTCTGTCCAATGACTGTTGAGTGATTTGTGGGCGTGGTATATGGTAAACGTCCACTACACTAATACTTGCCACGGTTGTGGAGGTAAGCATTTCAAAAGTAATTGTTTTTTCAAGAACAAAAAAATGCTACCAATGTGGGAGGGTAGGGCACAAAAGCACTTGTTGCAGATACAAAAAAAAAAAATGTAGGAAAAATAAAATGTGTATGAACCTGATAAATACAACTAAGTAAAAATAAGAAAGCATAAAAGAAAAATTAACAAAACTTCAAATGTATTTTTAACGAAGTTAGAAACATCTCGAAAACTGGATACAGGATTTGATATCACTATCGTAAATGAACAGACATGGAGAAGAAAAAAATGGGTAAATCCAGTTTATTGACTTCTAATAAAGTTGTGCATGGAGTTTCAAGAAAGAGATTTAATTTTGGGGGGTGAATTCACCTGTAACAAAAAAGAAAAAGCAGTGGTGTTTGTATTAAAGGATACTGCTAACTTATTTAGAACAGATTGGATTGCATTATTTGATCTTTGGAACCTTCCAATTAACTCTTTGCAAACAAAATAAATATTGTTACCGCCAGTGCTAATATGGCAACTGAAAAATTAACGAATGAATTGAAAGAGTTTTTCAGAAGGTCTAGGGACATGCAGAAAAACTAAAGCTAAATTTGAATTGAAAGAGAATGTAATACCGACATACCAAAACGGAGTGTACCTTTTGCAGCTTTAGAACCAATTAATAAAGAATTAGACAGACAAGAAAAACTAGGTGTGATCACAAAAATAGACTATTCCAAATGGGCATTACCAACAGTTTACGTTAAAAAAAAGAAATAATAAAATCCGCATATGTGCTGATTTTTTAACGGGGTTAAATGAAAGTCTAAAACAATATAACTACCTGTTACCAAGAACAGAGGAAATTTTTACCAAATTAAATGGTGGTAAATTTTTTTATAAATTGTACCTGTCAGATGCTTACCTACAAATACTAGTAGATGAAAAGTGCTCAAAACTTAACAATTAACACTCAGAGTTAAACAAATTTAACCGACTTCCTTTTGGTATAAAGGTAGCACCAAGCATATTCCAATGGATATGATACTTGCTGGTTTGGATTGTGCAAATGCATATTTAGATGATGTACTTATTAAAAGTAAGACCCGAAAGCAACATACGGAAGATGTAAAAAAAAGTATTTGAGAGAATTAAAGAATATGGTTTAAGATCAGTGAAGGAAAATGCAAATTGTTTATGTCCAGACTTAAATATCTAGGACAAATTATTGATGAAAACAGAAGACGACCAGATCCTTCAAGGGTGAGTGCAATAAAAGACATGTCTACTCCAACAAATCTAACAACGGTACAAGCATTTTTAGGGTTTACTAATTACTATCATATATATATACACATACCAAACTTGTATGAATTAAGTGCATTCTTGAATAACCTGCTAAAGAAAGATGCGAAATGGAATTGGTCTGATAAATGTCAAAATGCTTTCGAAAAGATCAAGAAAGTCTTAACGTCAGATTTGTTACTAGCTCATTTTGACCCTAAATTAAAAATTGTGGTTGCATCAGATGCAAGTGATTTGAGTATTGGAGCAGTGATACTACACAAATATGGAGGACAGAAAAACTAAACCAATAATTCCTGCTTCAAGGTCATTAATTGCAGCTGAAAAAAAAGCTACAGCCAGATTGAAAAGGAAGCATTGGCCATTATATTTGCTATGAAAAAGTTTGACAAATTCATACATAGTAGAGAATTCATACAGACAGACCAGTGTCCATTATTGTCCATATATGGATCTAACAAAAGGGCGTGCTCCCACACATACAGCAAATAGACTGAAGCATTGGAGAACGATCCTATTGAACTATAATTATAAAATGGAGTTTCTATCATCCAAAAAATGAAGTCATGCAGAGGGATTATCTAGACTAATACCAAAATTCTATGAAGCACTTGAGGACACAGTAATTGTGACGATAAGGACTGAAAATTAAATTAATAATTTATTATACAATACTGTAAGAGATTGCCTCATTTTGATTTCAGTGGATACAAAGTTGACAAGATGAAACCAAAACATTTTTAGCCAACAGAAAATGGAATGGACACTATAGATCAAAAGTTTGGGGACAATTTCTGGATTTCAAAGAATTAGGTAACTTGAATGTTTCATGCCTTTTTCAAAATTAATTTACGAGCTCACTTTAAGCCAGAAGGACTTTCTGTTCCTGAACTGTTTTATCATATATTCAATCATTATAATATATTATGAAATAGAAAATATCATATCATTATCATAAATTCAATAATTATAATATATTATGAAATAGAAAATATCATATCATTATCATATATTCAATAATTATAATATATTATGAAATAGAAAATATATCGTTATCATATATTCAATAATTATAATATATTATGAAATAGAAAATATATCGTTATCATATATTCAATAATTATAATATATTATGAAATAGAAAATATCATATCGTTATCATATATTCAATAATTATAATATATTATGAAATAGAAAATATCATATCGTTATCATATATTCAATAATTATAATATATTATGAAATAGAAAATATCATATCGTTATCATATATTCAATAATTATAATATATTATGAAATAGAAAATATCATATCGTTATCATATATTCAATAATTATAATATATTATGAAATAGAAAATATCATATCGTTATCATATATTCAATAATTATAATATATTATGAAATAGAAAATATCATATCGTTATCATATATTCAATAATTATAATATATTATGAAATAGAAAATATCATATCGTTATCATATATTCAATAATTATAATATATTATGAAATAGAAAATATCATATCGTTATCATATATTCAATAATAATAATATTATGAAATAGAAATTATTATGTCGTTATCATATATTCAATAATAATAAATTATGAAATAGAAAATATCATATCCTTATCATATATTCAATAATTATAATATAATAGAAAATATATCGTTAACATATATTCAATAATCATAATAATATATTATGAAATAGAAAAAGTCCAATAATTATTTTAATATATCTTCTGTTTATATGTTACTTTTATAGAAAAAGAATTTAAGTCAATACTCTGTTTATAATAAACAGTACTAACATTTCAAAGGTATGAAACTTAGTAATTATTAAATCCTGAGGGTTGCCTCCAAACTTTTGGCTGTTTGTGTATGTGGAGGGAAAATTTTCCCAGAGGCATTTTTCTTCATGTGGGTTAAATTAAATCTCAGTTTTTATTAAGGTGGGGGAGGGGATAATTGAAATAAATTATATTTTAATACTATGGGCACTATTTTTTTTGTTTTATTCCTGATGTATGATTTGAAATCTAAAGAACTCAGAATATGATTGATTTGTTTTCTATAGCTTATCAACTGCTGGCACATTATTTAAAGACAAAATATTTTTTAGATTGTTAGAATTTTTGGAGTGAGATAAAAATGGTCTTACTAATTAACCCATAGCTGGGAGGGATAAGAGGTGGATTCATACCTAATCAGAATTTGATAAACAAACAAGAATTTTTAATGAGGTTATAAAATTGGGGATCAATCCTACATTACAATCGATATATAAACAAACCCCTAACTTTGTGGCCATGGTAGTTTCTAGACATTTATATTCTAGAGACTAAAATCTAAAAACATGCTTGTGTAGATAATCATTGACTGATTGATTCGTTTATGACTTATCAACCCTTTGCAGGTTATTTAAAGCCAGAAAATATTTTTAGATTGTGAGAATTGGGGGGGGAGGTAAAATGGTTTAGTGATACAAGTCTTACTAATTAACCTATAGTTAGGGGAAAAGAGGCAGATTCATACTTTTCCCAAAGATATTTGTGCATAAGTGAATATAACAAACTTAACTGGAATTGAACTCGGTTCTCTGATTAACAATTCTGAGCCATTATCTTTTACACCAGCCACACATTGAAGCTTACAGCACCTGGTATTCCCAAGCAGTCACCCATCTAGGTAATGACCAGGTTCAACGTTGCTTAAATTTAGTGATCATATGAGAATTGGTGTTTCAACATTATGCGGTCACTAGCCTCAGAATATCGGGTGAGTTACAAAAATTTAAAGATAATTCAGTGTTTGTTGCACAAAAATAGTTTGGAGTGGTAAACTTAACCAGATGCTAAAATTGTACCTGAGGCTACTTAAAAAGACTGGTCCACTTGTATAAAATAAGAGAAAATTTTTAATTGCACAGGGGGGGGGGGGGGCACGATTTTTTAGAATAAAAAAATATTGATTCTTTAAATTATTTGAAAAGTTGTATACTGTTTTTTTATATTGTTTTTATTAAATTTTTTTATTAAAATTTATTAATTTTTAGATTTTTTATTAAAATTTATTAAATTTTTGAGATTTTTTAAAATTTATTAAATTTTCATTAGATTTTTTTATTAAAATTTATTAAATTTTCATATTGTTTTTAATTTCTTGGACACATAATGTGGAAGGAGAACGTTGAGGGAAAAAAAGGCTTTTTAGTTTTTATAGACTGCTTTCTTTTCCAATTTGTAAATAAACAAATTTTTTCCATTCAATTTCCCACCAACTTTTCTCTATTCATCTTAATTTTTATTAGGCACTCAATAGAAGGCTTGGAGAACTTAACACTCACAGGGCATATCGAGAATTAGAGAGAGAGGTCAGCAGGCCAACTTTCTGACGAATTTGTGTGAATGCATGGAAAGCTTGGCAAACGCTGCTAAAAGGGACAAACGCTGCTAAGGGTTACAAAGGATAGGAAATTGTGGAGAGCCATAATCGCCCACGAGACACGGCACATAGAAGTATGACAGGAAGTTTTTTTTTCTTTGGGTAGGATATATCATTTTTTTTCCCGCTCTACTCGTTGTTAGAAAGTCGTCTAATGAATGGAAATTCAATTATTTCCCAAATAATTCCCCTTATTTCTTTTCTTTTTAACGCGTGGACCAGTCCACTGAAATAGTGTTTTAGGTTTTCATCAGGTGTACAAAAAAGTCCGTGGGAAATTATTTTGTAAGGAATTCAAATAATATAATCAGGAAGGTTATTTGCCGAGTCAGTGTAAAAGACATTCATTAAAGTGCTTTATTTTTAAAGGAACAGGAATAACTAGATTATTATAACGCCCAAAAAAGTAAAACAAAGTTCTTCACTCGATTTTGGGAGAGATTTCTTATTTTATTATTAAAATAATTTATGATTTCTTCTTTGTCGGGTTGTTTTACCGGTTTCGCAACAGCGGTAAACTTTTCAGTGGAAGAAATTTTCTTCCAGTTTATCATTTTTTGACAATTTTTATTTTATTTTCTGCCTTCTTGCTGATTTTTATCTCAACCTTGTAAGACTGTAAAAAATGCAAAAAATAAGATACTGCATCGAAATTGAAGTCGGTCAGATTTGAACTTACATCCAGTTTTTTGGGGGTGAGAAGGACAAAAAAAAATAGGGAATACAAAATAAAAACGAAAATCACATTTCGAGATGTGTGTGTGTGTGTATATATATATATATATATATAAAGTTAACAAATCTGTTGGTATAATCCAAGTGGATCCCAACTGATCCCCAAAAAGAGCTCAATAATACAGGGCAACCGGGGTTGATAAGACAGACGACCTATATCTTCGCTTGCTAAAATAGACCATTCCCCATTATGAGGTAATTTTGGTCTTTATTATTATATATATATATATATATATATATATATATATATATATATAAACAACTGAAAAGTTGCAAATTAAAAAAAATTAAATGTTTTTTTGTGAAAGTATTTATTTATATTTTTATTTTTTATATATATATATATATATATATAATAAATACTTTCCCCCAAAAAAATTCAATTTTTTTTAATTTGCAACTTTTCAGTTTTTTTTCTATATACATATTAAGAAAGTATACGTAGCTCCTCATTATGCTATGTTATATATATATATATATATATATTATATATATATATAATTATTTTCAGATAGAGTAAAGGAACCAAATGAATAAAAAAAAAAGGAAAAACTAAAGGTGACTTTCACTTTCTTTATCAAGGTAATCATTTGCCTTGATAAAGTGAAAGTCCCTCAGAGGATAAAACACGTCGGTTAAGAAAAGTTTTTTTTTTTTTCTTATCTTTTTCTTCCCATTTTCAACTGTTTTGCCTTCAGGATGTAAGCGATCATAGCTCTGCAGATTTCCCCCATAAAAAAAATAAATAAATAAAAATGCCATACCCTCTCCATGGGGAAGATACGAGGAAGGAGTGGTTTCCCGTTAGTTAGTTTCTTCACTGTTTGGAATTCAATTTAAAATGTTTTTTACTTTTTATCCAAGGCCACCGTGCCCACTCGACCCTGCTATTATGATACTTTATAGGTGGTGGTGGGATATATCTCCACGCCTAAGAAAAGGCATTTCGTACAAAGAAAGTGAACTTCTTCAACTTCAACTTTGCTCGAAAATTCGTACTGAACGCGCCTAAACGTGTTTAAGGGGTTGGGCCTTTTTTTTTTCTTCCACCGGCGTCAGAATTAAATTTAACGAGGATAAGAAAGTAAAACGAAAACGTATCTTCCTAAATGAAAAATAATTAGCTTTTCAAATAACGTCAGTAAAGTGTAAAAGTCTAATTTTTTTTTGAGGAAATGATTTTTTTTTTTAAATATCCAACCAAAAAGTTGGGTTTCTCAGACGAGGACTGGATAGAGTTTGGAAAAACAAATTGGGATTTTTGTTGATGAAAGACATTTTTAGAGATTCACTTGGACATTTAAGAGATTTATTTTTTTTATTATAATTCTCACTTACTGTGAGGAAAAAGAATTTAAAAATTTTTTTTCCAACGAATGATATAATAATAATAATTATTAAATAATTATTTCTCGATTTTATTTTGAATGCCTGCATTTCGAAATCCAAAGAACTCGAAATATGAGTCCCGTTCAAGAAATTTTACATGCGATATAAAAAGAGATACAAAATTTTGTTATGGTGTGTAGAAATCATTTGAAACGCTAAAATGCACTTTAACTGATAAAATTATGATTACAAAATTCTTAACTTCGATAAGGCATCACTTCTGTGTATTGTACATTTAATTTATTATTTGTTTGTTTTTTAATTTTTGCTTCAACAAATCCAAATTTTGGATTTCCGAGTCTTTCAACAAATCATAAAAAGAATGATTGTTGTAGATGAGACACGTAACAATTGGATTCGAAGGTATCATTAATTAAAAAAAAAAAAAAAATGATAGTCGGGATCATTAATTAAAAATAAATGACAGTCGAACAGAAAACGAAATAATTTTTCTAAGATTAAAATAAATGTTAAACATACGGTACATTTTTATTTTTAAAGCATTGATTTAAAGAGAAAAAAAACAACACCGGTGAAAAGGAAAATTCTTTTTTTTTTTCTTACTCGGTGTTCACACTAATGAAAATTTTCAAAATTATGATAAAGGCACTCAGTCAGTATCTTCTGAAAATATGCATTTTAATCCCACCGCCTCCAAAAGAATACACGCGTGAAAATTTTTAGAAATATATATATATATATATATATATATATATATATCTGCAAAGAAAACAAAAATCTGTTCCCCACAATTTTTTTGCCCCGGTTATCTATGATGTTGTTAGCTTTTAGCATAATTAACAGATTCACGAACGAAAAAAATATAAAACAATAATAGGAAAGAATAGAAACTGTATTATTTAAAAAAAAAAAAATAAGGATAAAAATAAAACTTGTACCATAATGGAAGACAGAGAATTTTCTTATTCCAACCATGTGTACTTTACGAAGGTAAGTAAAAGCATTCCCGCCAGCTGACGTCATCAAAATATGCTAAGCATGGCTATGACACGTGATTATGTCACTCGATGCTGTTACTATGGTTATGACGTATTATTTTACTACCAAGTATCTCACTTGAAAATGCCGTAGGCCTTTCGTGAAAAATTTATTTATATTTTTTTATATATATAAAATTCTGTGGTTTCCGTTTTTAGTCTGTTCGTCACACTCTCTAAATTAGCCATTTAACCGGTCGAAACCAAATTTTTGGGAGAAGTGTAAAGAAGCAAGAAGGTGGGTAGAAAATAGTCACAGTTGGATTTTTTTTTTTACTAAGGTGTGTAAAAACTGCGAAGTAGGTTTTTTTTTTTTTTGTCAAGGTATTTTTCCAAACATATCAGCTTCAATTTTCATCGATTGGTCTGTGAAATTGAACGAAATGTAGACAAAAATGTTGGCGCCAACTTCAATTTTTTAGAGTGTTGTAAAAAAATTAAATAAATGAGGAAAAACTTTTGTTTTCATTCCAAGAAAAAAATTTAGCTAGGAAAACGAAAATAAATAAATAAACAATACACTCTACAGCTAAATAAAATAATTAGCGCTATTGATCACCATTTAAATTTTGTTCCCCAAGAAAAATATTTAAGGTTAGTAAGTTGTTTTGAATGAAGATTTTTGAAGAATAATAATGTTTCTCTTTTTTTCCGAGTGATTTTCTTCTGTATTTATTTAATGAACAGTGTAACCCGGATATAAGAGAAACTCGGATATAAGAGAGATTTTCTCTGGTCCCAAATTAGAGTCTGTGTTAATAAAACAAAATAGACCAAACCCGGATATAAGATAAACCCGGATATAAGATACTTCTCCGGTCCCGACAACTCTCTTATATCCGGGTTACGCTGCAGTTCAAGGAAGAAAAAGAAGAAAGAAAGAATACTTTTTTATTTATTTCTCCAAGTCAGTAAAAAATGGGTTCCTTTTCTTTTCTTCTTTCTTTCTTTTTTCCTATTCAACTTTTTTACAAAAAAAAAATCATTGTATTTCAAGGCAATAAATCTTAAAAAATATTTTTTATTACTGTTACTGTTGTGTTAGTTAGTCTTTTTAGTGTAATGGTAATTGTTTAATCGTCTAGGGTTCTTTTTTCTTTCTGTTTTTGTGTTGGACCTGTTCTTTTTGAGAGAAGTTTATATTTAAGAAGGTCAGCAGACGGTTTGTAAAAAAAAAAAAAATACATGTGTATATGGTTTTAGGTTCAGTATGAGAAGATTTTATCGCTTTTTCCAACGAAGGTGTCTTCTCGTCAACGTTACCAGAGAAAGAAAGAAAACAGAAAAGGAAAACAACAAACAAAGGAGATGAAAGAAGAAAGGCCTATATAGACAATTCAACTTTAGAGAGAAACAAGAAGTATAAAAAAAAGATGAGAAAAAAAAAAGGAAGTTCACAACTGCACTGCTAAAAAAGTCCTCTTAGCTCATAAGAATTCAATCTTATGTAGGTAACAAAGAAAGAGTTAGAGAGAAAATAGAGAAAGAAAGAAGAGTCAAGATTCCACTTACGATATTGTGTCACAAAGTCGTTTTAAAACTCTTTCTCGACCCGTTTCTTTTTTGTCGAGTAAAGGGGAAAAGAAAGGGAAAGGGTTAACTCCCTTACATTCGAATATTGTAGATAACAGTCCTTTGGCTAGGGACAAAAATGGTCTATTTCCCTTCTTTTGGTAGTTCGAGTAGGTCCTCACAAAACACTTCAAAATGGCTGCCTCCTTCCCATGTGTAGCAATATTTTGAGGTTAGATGAACCAAATGTCCTTTTCTATCTTCGAAGGTTTCCTTTTCCTTTAGCCGCAGATAAATTCTACCTTGTTGGTTTATTCTACCGCGCCAAGGTATCTACCAATCCTTTCAATTATTGTGAGTGTCCTCAAAATTCCATTTATCCAGTACTTAGGATAAATAAACAGTCCTGGGAGAATTCTGCGCTACATCTCTGTCTTAACACAGAGACTATAACTAAACACGCCTAGCTTTTCAAGCAAATTTTTTCTCTCCTCGCAACTTGAATACTTGCGACTAATTCTGTCTTTGTCTTAGTCGACTTGCTGGACAACTTTAATGTCTTATTTCGACGGAGGAGAAGATAGCTCATCCTTTCACCGTCGTCGCGAATCTCCCACTAACTTTCCACTTTGAATTTCTTCTGGCAAGGCGGGAACTGTCATCAGGACCAATCAGGAGACAATATCCGATCATGTGACATATTCATTGAAAGGGAGAGGAACAACATATAGAGAAAAGGAGAGAGAGAGAAAGAAAGGGAGAAGAAAGAGACAGGAATATAACGAAGTGTGCCAAAATAAAATTTCAACAAGTGGTTAAAAACCGCCCAAAAAACTGTTAAGGACCCTAAACGACGAGGTTTCAAATATTGTAGCAGTGAATGTCGGCGTCAACAAATATGCCACAATTATTTCATTTTGTCTAGGAAAGGTGTGGAAAGGAACATGCCATTATGCTGGAGGTACAGTGCAATTTATTTGACGTAAAATAGCACATGGTATAAAATACACGACAAAACGTAATGATTCAAAACATAACAATTGAATTTATTAAGTATTTGATGTACATGCATGTATACTGAAAGGTTTGATAGAGTTATGTCTCTTAGATTTGGAGATATTTGTACCTGAGCTCATAAAGATTAGATTAACTATTAAACTGTAGTTTATAAGAATGAGTATGTTGCATGTTTGAGATTGTCTATTGGACAAGTTGGTAATAGTTCAGAATTGTACTTGTGTGATTGTTGTAAAGTTCTTTTACGTCTGACTGCATTAGTCAAGATGGGAGTTCTTTAAGGGTCACATTTTGGCAGCAGAGATGAAACGCACGAGTGAGTAAAGAGAGTGAGAATTACTCGTTTTTGGTTTTTATAGTATGTTGTATCACGTGACAGGATCAACCTTAGAAGGCGCGAAAACAGACTTGTCGCGTGCAGGCGATTTGATTGGTCAGAACTGACCAATCAGCAAGCTAGATTGGAGGAGATTAACCAATGAATTCTCATTGTATATTTTCTATGTATGATGGTGGTGGTGATACCACAGACCCATTTCAAATTTATAGAAAATATTTTTTTTTGTATCTCCTGGCCACTAGAAGACATGGTCTCAAGCTCTAGTAAGAACCTGAAGGGGAAGGTGGGTGTTGGGTGATCCCCTTTTTCCTAGTAAAAGGACTCAGGTCAGTAAATAACTCCAGAAGGCATTTGGCAATATCAAACAATTAAATGTAAGTACTTATAGAAAAGGCATGGGGAAGCCGAGATGCCAGCTCAAGACCAACAACATTGCAAATTACTCTTTGGATTTTATTTAGGATTTCTAAATATATTGCAGGAGCACCAGACCAAATGTGGCAGCAATATTCAAAGCAAGGACAAATTGCAGACTTATAAATATGTAAGATTGATTCTGGTGAGAAAAAATTGTTTAGCACCACACAGTGAACCAAATTTCCTAGCTGCTGACTTAGCAATTGATTCAATATAATCTTTCCACTTCATGTCAACTACATTTAAATATTAAACAAAATGTATTTGTTGAATTTACTACTTTTGAAAATGTTTAAATATTCTACTAAATACCATTACAATTGGTTACATATGGATTGGCTGGTGTGGAGGAGAGCTTTCCTTAGGCAGGAGGTGCTAGGGTCATACCCTTCCTCTTCCATGTGCAAAAACTATTTCCCTCACTATAACAATAATGTATAATAGTTCTAGTGTACACAGTCTTACTTGGAGCTCCCACATTATGACCTTGTGCCAAACTGACCACTGTTGGGGATAGGATAGGAAAATAGCTTAAAAATAGAATCGATAATCAGTCTTTTTTGGATGCAAGGTAATGAAGGCACACATTAAGAATAAAGTATTCAATCCAGAAAGGAACGATATTGTAAATCTGTAGTGTTTGTAAAGAAAAACTTGACAAATCTGTCGGAGTTAGCTCCTCCTCTTTTCCTTAATCCTTCAACAGGGGTCTCTCTCCCATGAGTATAAATACTGGCTGACCCTTCTCTCTCTCTCTTTTCCGGCTTTGGCCTTGGGCGGCCATCTTGCGTGGAGATGAGGTAAAATCTCTTTTTTGACTCAGGCCTTGGGCCGCAACCTCACGCGGAGGCGAGGTAAAACTTTCTCTTTTTCTCTTCGGCCAATATGTGACATCTCACAGATACAGCGTTTCCCATATTCTGGGAACACGCTAAGAACAATTCACGTACGTACGGACACTCAACACACACACATAACTTCTCCATACAAACACTATGTAACTTTTCGTGTATTAATATATTTGTTTACCCATAATATATATTTGTTTACCCATGTATATCGGTCTTGTTTGTTTTCTTTATCTTCATTGGACTTAATGTCCGACATTCTCATGTAGCTGGACCGGCCAGCAGGAAAGTTTAACCCAGAGATATCTCCCCACATTTTACCCCTAACGGTCTGCTACAAATCTGTATAAAATTATGATTTTATAAAGCAAACATATTAAACAGTTTCAAATTATAGCAGACATTACGAAAACATATTCTGTTAATTAATCAAAATAAACCATTTCATTGAAGGTTATTAATACGATACAATATCACTACTCGATACTAATTTAAAAATAAAATTTAATTACTCCCTAATTTACAGAAAGATAAAAATTTACACATATGAAATTATTAGTCTGCAATGTTTCAAGTATTTAAGCATGTGTAGTTATCAACTTATTCAAAATTTTATATTCTTAAAGTTTTTCTGTTAAATATTCATGCAATTTTTGGGTCTGTTGTTACGTCCACATACCAGGTATAAATAAAACGATAATGTAGTAGGGAGATTTTAGAAACATCATTATCCTGGTCACAAAAGCAAAGTTTGAAAGAAATATTAGCCATTTTTCATACTTTCTAGGCATAAGTAAATAGGAAATAATAGTTGCTACCGAAAGACAAAATTTGTGATACAGAATGTTATCTGAATATATTTTTTCAATCCTTTTCCTGTACTGTAGTTGGGCACTCAAAAAATGAATGTTTTACACTGTGCTGAAATAGAACCAAGAAATTCTAACCTACCTGTGACTAAGAGGCCATGATATTTTGCTTGCCCAGTCAGTGCCGCCATTTGCAATTTAGGTAAAGTGCATGGGTGTGTGGTTCTAGTGCTTTTAAAACTATTAACAATTTGTATGCGTGGTCAGACGAGCGAGGGTGGGGGAGAATCGACAGTACTTGATCTGTGCTGGACCAGGCTCGTTGCAGATCTCAACTACATACTGCCCTCTGCTCATGCGGGCTTATAGTTGGTATTATTGTGGTCATGTAATCAAAGTTTGAGCTTGATCGTGTCATTTTTTTTTTGTTGCTGCTGTTACAGTGTAAACATGACCACTCCGCTAGCAGTGTTAAAAAAAATGGGACAAAGTAATCTGAATCTGCAAGAGAACATGCTACCTCATCGAAGATAACTCACTGGTTCACAATTACCATCTCTTGAGCTTGCTGAATCTTCTCATCAGTGGACGCAGCTGACAAGCATCATGCCTCTTCTCCATGCATCACGCCTCTTCTCCATACATCATGCCTCTTCTCCATGCATCATGCCTCTTCTCCATGCATCACGCCTCTTCTCCATGCATCACGCTTCTTCTCCATACATCACGCCTCTTCTCCATGCATCATGCCTCTTCTCCATGCATCATGCCTCTTCTCCATGCATCACGCTTCTTCTCCATACATCACGCCTCTTCTCCATGCATCATGCCTCTTCTCCATGCATCATGCCTCTTCTCCATACATCACGCCTCTTCTCCATGCATCATGCCTCTTCTCCATACATCACGCTTCTTCTCCATACATCACGCCTCTTCTCCATGCATCATGCCTCTTCTCCATGCATCACGCCTCTTCTCCATGCATCACGCCTCTTCTCCATGCATCACGCCTCTTCTCCATACATCATGCCTCTTCTCCATACATCATGCCTCTTCTCCATGCATCATGCCTCTTCTCCATGCATCACGCCTCTTCTCCATGCATCACGCTTCTTCTCCATACATCACGCCTCTTCTCCATGCATCATGCCTCTTCTCCATGCATCAGGCCTCTTCTCCATGCATCATGCCTCTTCTCCATGCATCATGCCTCTTCTCCATGCATCATGCCTCTTCTCCATGCATCATGCCTCTTCTCCATGCATCACGCTTGTCATGCCAATTCTAAACTTCTTGATCCACTCATACACAGTTCTATGCAGTAGTGCACTCTCATTGTATTGCATTAAAAGCCTTTGATGAATTTCAGCTTCTGATACACCTTCTGACTAGAGAAATCATATAACTGCTCTTTTTTCCGCTTTGGTGCACACTACTAGCAGAACGGCCATGTTTACACTGTAACAGCAGCAAGAAAACTAACCACAATAGTACTGACTATAAGCACACATAAGCAGAAGGCATTGTGACTAACCTAAAGACATGTCATGGTAAAAGTGTGGATAATTTTTGACTTGCCCTCGTATTTAGGTGAAAAGCAGACGCCAGGAAATTATTTCTTATCTTTATTTGTGAGACAAGTTCATATGTCCTGTTGTATTTCCGTCTGTTCTTCTTGGGGTGTGTTCTTCGGATTCACAATGTTTCGGTCAGTTTTTTTCAGCAATCGTGGACCAGTGACAGCAAGAAGCACAGCACCTAACGGCGCCGTAATCATGATTGCCAAAATGGCCATTTCAAGAATCTACAATTTAAACAAAACAGTTTAATCAAAATTTTATCTAATGTTTAATTTAAATTTGAAAAAAAAAAACAAATATTAAATTGATTTTTAAACTATATTCTTTCTTTTTTTTTTTTAAATCATTTCACTCCAAGCAAGGCAATAAAGCCACTAAGACACAAGGGGTTACTGAGTATTAGAGAATATGACAAGAAAGAAAACACTATTAAGGAGAGAGAAGAATAAAAGAACAGGAGTTATGAAGACAGAAGAGATAACAATTGACGTTGCAGTTAAATCTTTGAAAACCAGGAAGCAAGAAGCCAGAAGAGATTTCCACAAGCAAGAAGTGTAACAGAAGAAACTGTTAACATAGAACTTATGGTTCCATCTCACCCTTTCCTTTTTAAAATAATAATTATTTAGAAACTGAGCCTAAAATCATAATATAGCTCTGCTTGTTCCTTACTTAGCACGACCGTTATGATTTACCAACTACCTTATGAATAATAGACTATTCCATTTTGACTGTGAAAGGAAAGGCAGAAAAGACATACTTTTGGTCTTAGTGAGAAAAAGAAAGAAAGGAAGGAAAAATACAGGAGTCAACAATGTTCTCATGTATTTATTGAAATAAAAAAGTTATGTCAATTTCAAATCTTTTTATTTGTTGGTTGGTTTGGTCTAACAGTATATCAACCTCTATGGGTTATTTAATGCTGATATCTGTATATTTTTAGACAATGTTATTTTTTTTGAGATAATAGTTTTAGGGATACAAGTCTTACAAATTAACACATAACCATAGCAGGAGGGGGGGTGGAGATGTGTAGTTCATATTTTTCCAAAGGGTATTTTCAAATAAGTGACTATAACGAACCCAATGGGAATTGGAACTCAGCTCTCCGATTAACAATTCCGAGCCATTATCCATTACACCACCTGCACATCGAAGCTTACAGCACCTGATATTCTCAAGCGGTCACCCATCTGTACTGAGCAGGCTCGACGTTGCTTAAATTCAGTGATTATAAAAGAGTCGGTGTTTCAACATGATGTGGCCATAAGCCCTTTTTATTTGTACCCTCTTATTTCTTTAAATAATGACCTGCATGATCACCGAAGTTAAGCAACATCAACCCTAGATGGGTAACCACTTGGGAATATCAGGAGCTGTAAGCTTATATGTGTGGCTGGTGTAACTGATAATGATTCAGAATTGGAAAATGGAGAGCCAAGTTCCAATTCTAGTTGGGTTTGTTACATTCAAGTTCTGCTCAGTAATGGGGTGAGCAATAACTGAGCATTTAAATAAGAACTAGGTTAGAAATAAGAACAATCTACACAAGGAATCAGAATTTCTTGACATTCCTGATGAAGATGAGGACACAAATGAAATATTGTGATAATAACAATAAAAACAAAGAAGTTTAGAATTCTTTGAAATTCCTGGCTTAACCAATATCTGATGGAAGGCCAGAGAGAACAAAGGCCAAAGTTATAATAATATATGATTATAACAAAAGACAAGAACAATTGTTCACATATAAATAATGTTTGCAGTTATATATCTCACAATGGCATCAATAAAGGCAATGATGGCTTGAAGATCCAGAGCTTTGATTACACTGCTGCAGGTTTCCCAGTGACTGGGGTAGGCAGCAGTCAGTTAGCTCTCACACCCTCTGTCCAAGCATCCCTGTCAAGTGGGCTAATGTGGGCAAGGCCACACTCCTGCACATCTCTCCCAATGCAGTCCTTCCATGTCTTTCTAGGTTTACCTCGACCTCTGTGACCAGGAATCCTGAACTCTGAGACAGCCCTAATGCATGATGAAGCTTGTTGGACATGGCCAAACCATCTAAGAACACTGATGTTATATTCTCAGTAGTGAGGTGTTTCATACTGGGGCTTGGTGCTGAAGATCCAGTAAATCATTGAGTGGTCATTGCAGCAGAGATGCTGCACGTCCAACACACTTGATGCTCAGGTCACAATGGAACAGTGTGAATTGTATGCACACAGAGAACAATTTGCCACAAGTTCTCAATGATACGTGTTTGGATGTAAGAACGGGTAGAAGTTTTTTTTAATTTCCCCCAAGCCATACACGACGACCACCTGCGCAGAGCATAGTTCTATTTCTAATTGAAATTCTGAGACAAAGTTTGATTATTTTAAACAACCATTCTTTAAGACTGATATCCTTATCTTTGTTATTTTTATTATAACATTACCATTTTCATGTTGAACAGATCACAGATTAGCTAAATAGAGGGAATTTTCAAAACATGATACTCTTAGAGTTATATTCCGTGCTAACGGAATAAACACGTAACACCAGGTGGATACTAGAAGAAAGGTTTATTGTACACAACAAGTACGATATGAAATACGGTACAGTTATACACACAGGTAAATCTAGTAGTGAGTGCCACTAATTGGAAGGTCGGACATGCTTGCGTTGACTCTATCACTCCTCTGTCCAACACGAGGCTGGCATCCCGCTCCCACCCCTACACCGTGGAAACTGTTAGATGTAGACGTCTCTTCTACTCCAATAGCTTCATGTCTCGCACATCTTGCCTATGAAACTCCCTTCCCTATTACTGTTTCCCTGACAAATACAATCTCCAACGGTTTAAGTGTAGCGTCAATCGACATCTCCAGTTGCCTTGATCTATCCACTTCCCTTCTCCACATCCTTTCATTTTTCATTCCTATCTGCTCTCACTCCAAATCTTCTGTAACCCCTTTGCCTTGATCGACCCACTGTCTTTCTCTTTCTCCACATCCTCTCCTTTACCACTCCTATCTGCTCTTCCTCCAACCCTTCTTTAACCCCTTGCGTGATAGTGGCCTCCAGCCTTGCTTGGGGTGATACACTTAAAAAGAAAAAGTTTCTTGTAGACAGTAGACTTTATAGATACTTACTACCTACAGTGTAATCATTCATGGGGGTGACTGGTTATTCCATTACATCATTTAGGTACTGTACTCATTCAAAGGAAAAAAACCTAAGTCAACTAATATTTTGGTCTCATTTTGAGATATGTGAGCTTTGCACAGAAACTGTGAAATGTAAAATAAAATCAAAACATTGTAAAAAAGAAAAAAAACAAATGTAACGCAGGAATATATGCATATTGATTGGCACTTCCGTCTTGTGAAGAAAAAATTTCAAGGAATGTTCTTAAGAATCTCTGAGAATGAAGGAAAAGTTGAACGTACTCTGCTGGTGAATTAACGAGTGCGTGAGTTGTACTGCCTATGCCATGTGTGTCTATTGCACAGAGTGTCAACGTTTGTATCCTGTCGTAATGTCGGCTCAAAGTGAAAGAGACCTAGCCTCTTAGATCCAAGGTAAACATGCCCAAAAGCAGAAATGGGTTTACTGCTGCTTATAGGGTTTTTCACACATGTGTGACTGGCAAAAGGGTTTAACGGCTTCTGCTCTGTATACAAAGCTCACTATGATCAAGTTTTGTTTATAAATTATATACAATAAAAAATAGATTATTCAATACTAAACCATTCTTTTATGTAACATCAATTCTCAGATCAGTGTAATATGTACATGTTTATGTCAACTGACTTATATCCGTATCAAACTTTTGAATTGGGCAAAAATCACTTGTCAGTTTTAAAAATGTTTCTTTAGTATTATACAAGTTACAAATATTGAAACAAAGAAGTATGAGAAAAAAATCACAGTGTTTGTAATTATATATATTTATCAGTCATATTGATGGCACAGTTGAAATATATTCATCAGTTCTGATTGAATTTCTGAGATGAGAAGTTACTATTATTATTTAGATTTTTCATCCTTATCTTTATTGTTATTATCCCAAGGTTTCAGCTCTTGTAGCCTCCAGTCTTCATCAAGTTCTTGTAGATCCAGGTAACCTTCAGGGAATTTCAAACTGAACTCTTTATTTAATCTTGATTGCACTTCTGCTGCTGCTGTTGAAGCCTTGCTGTCGCATCTGTCGAGTGTGACATGCAGCAGCAGCAGGTAGTTTAGGATAAAGGTTCCAAGTTCTCCACCCAGGATTGTCCCATGGCACAATAGCTTAGTGGGATTAAAGCAGTGGTGATATAGTAATTGTCAGTTCAATCCCTAGGCTGGGCAGTGGAAATGGGGTGAGCAATAACTGAGCAAATTTCCTGAAGGTTATCTGGATAGACAAAAACTTGAAGCCTGGATGGCACAACAGTGGAAATGTTGTTTTTTTTAATCATTTCACCCCAAGCAAGGCAGGAATGCCGCTAATATGCAGGGAATGAAAATGAAAGAATAAAGAGGATTTAGGAAAGGACAAAAGATGAACAAGTTCAAGAAGACAGAGGATGGCAATTGACATCACATTTGAATTTTTAAAGATTGTAGTTATCAGGGAAGCAAGGAAACAGAAGGAATTTCCACAGGTGGGAAGTGTGAGAAAAGAAACTGTTGGAGTAGAAGTAGTGGTTACATTTAGCTATTTCAACAATAAAAGGGTGGGACCTAGATGCCAATCTAGTAGCATGCTTTAATTCATGTAGAGAAAAAAGCTTTTCAAAGCAGTTGCCATAAAAATATTTGTAGAAAAGAGGGAAGCCACATTGCATTGGTGAGAAAGTGACTGAAGCCAAGATGCCTGATCAGGATCATTTACATTCTAGATCCTTCTTTAGATTTTGTGAAGAATCTTACGATGCACAGCAGAATCATTAGACCAGATATGGCAGCAGCATTCAATGTATTGATGAATGGTAGATCTGTAAATGTCCAAAAAGGGCTTTTGCCAAAAAAACATTTTCTGACACAACCCATCTTTCCTGGCAGTAGATGCAGCTATTGGGATAATTGATGAAAACTATAATTCACATGTAAATATTTTATGCGTTGTGTTATCTTGGGTGAAAGAATCAATATGGTTGAGTTGTCTCGTTGAGTTCTAATGGAACATTTTAGTTTTGCTCTTCCTTAATGAACAATTTCATTTGATGAGAAAAAATCTTTGTGACAAGATGCAAAAGTTTACACTCCATGGAATAGATGCACATGGTATAGTGTAGGCAGTACAACTTAAGGACTCACTGTTTCACCAGCAGAGTAAATTCAATCTTTCCTACATTATCTACAAAGACTCTTAAGAATATTTCTTGAAACTAGTGCCCAATAGAATAAATATTTCTATTTTTTTTATATTACTCTTTTGTTTGTCTATTTTCTCCACACTTAGTTTTTCTTTGACTCACAACCTCTGACCCCAAGGTTAGTTGTGAGTTTCTTTACTTCTGCTTGGGAGTTCATAGAACCTATCCCCCATGAATAAGGATGGAATTATAGACTGCCGGGTTTAAATAAAATTTTTAATCTCAAATCCTTGCCGATGTTACTTTGGTGACAATGTTTCAGCTGGTAGGCTCTTCATCCTTCCTTAGATTATCTAGTAATCTTTGAATCCATTTTATTTTCATAACTTTATCATATACACTGATCTAAGTGACATAGTTTTATGTTGCAGAGTAAGTTTTTATTTTGAGGACAGTAGGGAAAGCATATCCAAGGAAGACTTTGATGAGATAGAATCATATTGGCTCAAGCCTCTGTGACAGAGACAAGATAAAATTATTACTTTGCATCATGGGAAGAACATAGCACTATAATTAGCAAAATCAACTTACAATCAAGCCATATTCTTCAAAATCAGGCCTCTGTTTTTCAATAGCAGTTGATAATGCTAGAGAGCCAATGGCAGCCTGAAAATTAACAAAAATATATTAATTCAGATTTTCAATTTTCAAAATAATAACTCAATTTGTCGCAGTTAGCTCCTCCTCATTTCCTTAATCCTTCAACAGGGGTCTCTATCCCTTGACTATAAATACTGGCTGACCCTTCTCTCTCTCTCTCTCTCTCTCTCTCTCTTTTTCTCGACCTAGGCCTTGGGCCGCAACCTCGCGCTGAGGCGAGGAAAAACTTTCTTTTTCCACTTACACCAACATGTGACCTCTCACAGATACAGCGTTTCCCATATTCTGGGAACACGCTAAGAACAATACACATATGTACGACACTCAACACAAAACACACAACTTCTCCATACAAACACTCTGTAACCTTTCATGTCTTCATGTCATTGTAATTTGTTATTAATATATATTTGTTTGCATACATGTATATCAGTCTTGTTTGTTTCTTTATCTTTTTTGGACTCCATTAAAGTCCAACATTCTCATGTAGCTGGACCGGCCAGCAGGAAAGTTTAGCCCAGAGAGATATTCACATTCACACTCACTGTCCGCTACAAATTCATCTAAGATAAATTAGTATCGATAATTATATTCTGAGAATGTAAATAAAAGATTTTTGAACATCAGAAAGACTATCTTTTCTTACTGCTGGGTTAGCCAAAAGGTTTTTTTATTAAATCACTTCACTCCCAAGACAGGCAATAAAGCCACTCAGATGCAAGAGGTTACTGAGTGTTAGAGAATATGTGAAAAATATACTATTAAAGAGAGAGAATAATAAAAGAACAAGAATAAGAAGGTAGTAGATAATGATTGACATTGCATTTAAACTTTTGAAGATCAAAGTTGACTGAGATGCAATCATCTGGAAGAGAGTTCCACATGCGAGAAGTGCAATAGAAGAAACTGTTAGTATAGAACTTACGGTTACATCTGGCAGGCATTTCAACTGTAAATTGTACTGTACTGCACTTAAATTCATAAAGTCTACGTACCATAAAGGAAAGTTCATGAGAACAATTACCACGAAAGTATTTATAAAAAAGGCACAGAGAAGCTACATTACAGCAATGGAAAAGTGACTGAAGCCAATATGCCAGATTAAGACCAATAACATTGCAGATTCTTCTTTGGATTTTATCTAAATAGATAGCAGGAGCAGCAATATTCAAGGTTTGTTTAGTTTATTAAGGATAAACAAAAGACATTTTTCTTGCAAAGTTTAACATTCGTACCAAAAGAATTGAACACTTTATTTTATTGGATTATTTTTATTTACAAGAATAATTTTATATTTAAAAAATTACAAAACATATCTGAAACAAGTCCAACGCAATATTTATCATTTACAATATTATAAAGAAATGACTATGAAGACAAATTGTCTTTATTCATGAATTTATAAAAAAAAGCCTGTGAACAAGAGAAAAAATCTCTGCGTCTCGGGCGACGAACCCTGGCTCTACCGCGGACCTGATCAAATTATTGGCAGAAAATGTATCTGCACAGGTCGCATTCCAAATCAACGACTTACCCATTTTAAAAGGGAAGATGGTAATGCCATCCGGCCGCTTTCCATTCACTACGGTCGAGGCCTACGGGTTCAATTTTGGAAGGGAACCCAGTTGCATCCAAACCTCTTTTGATGATGTCGTTAATTGCTGCATGCCGTGGAAAGCGGCCGGCAATATGACGACAGGAGAGAGGATGCAAACCAAACTCATCGATGGAGGCTCCACATCTGCATCTGTGACGCTCACATAATTTGAGTCCAAGACGGATCGCGACTCCGACCCGAGTGCACTCAACATCTAAAAGGGTACCGGTAGATGAAGAGGGCACTGCGTTGAGCCAGGCGCCACTACTCGGTTGTGAAGCAGATAGTAGACAGGCGAGGCGATGCTCATCCAGAGAGAGCCTCAAATTATTAAAATTGGCCTTGCATTTTATTTTATCCCAGCTTTTTTGTTTTGATGTGTCTAGTGGGATAGAAAGTAATTCTTGGTTCCAGACGCTGCAAGCTTGTTCGAAAGAACTATCCGAGAAAAAATAAATTAACTACGAGTGACTGTGATTATAAATTTTGAAAAAAGTGCATTTAACAGACATTTCTTTCATTTGCTCTTGACACAAATTCACTAAAATAGTTTATGAACATTTTGGTTTTTTACTGCTTTTTTTCCCCCAAGAATTGACAATAAAAATGTCAAAGATTATTTATTTATTAGACTCTTTAATTGCAAGAATAGCTTTTAATAATGTTGTTGTCAATTCTCAGGACAAAAGAAAGTGAATAAATCCAGTTTCATACGTTTGGGTTTTATTAAAAGAATAAAAATAGCTTTTTAGGAGAATACAAATTGCCGAGAAAGTATACAGTAATAGCAGTGTCAGGAAAAACATTGTCCTTTTGATGCAATGTTTTTTTTTTTCTTTTTTTTAAGCTTATCACCCCAAGCAAGGCTGGAAGCCACTAGCACGCAAGGGGTTACAGAAGGTTTGGAGGAAGAGCAGATAGGAGTGGTAAAGGAGAGGATGTGGAGAAAGATAGTGGATTGATCAAGGCAAGGGGGTTACAGAAGATTTGGAGCGAGAGCAGATAGGAATGAAAGGTGAAAGGATGTGGAGAAGGGAAGTGGATAGATCAAGGCAACTGGAGATGTTGATTGACGTTACACTTAAATAGTTGGAGCTTGTATTTGTCAGGGAAACAGGAATAAGAAAGGGAGTTCCACAGGTGAGATGTGCGAGACATGAAGCTATTGGAGTAGAAGAGACGTCTACATCTAACAGTTTCAACAGTGAAGGGGTGGGAACGGGATGCCAGCCTCATGGGACGTTTAAATTCATGAGGCCTAGGAACCAGTGAAAAAAGCGAAAGAAGAAAGAGAGAGGCAATGGCGCATCTGTGAGAGAGTGACTGCAGATGAGATGCCAGATCAGAGCCAATTACATTGCATATCTATCTCTGGATCTTATCAAGAACCCTGAGGCAAACAGCAGGGGTTCCAGACCATATATGGCAGCAATACTCCATGCAAGGGCGAATGGTCAATTTATAGATTTGGAGGATCGATTCCGGGGAGAAAAATTTCCTGGCTCGGCACAGGGAGCCAACTTTCCTTGCGGTGGATGATGCAATTGACTCGATGTATTTGTTCCATCTCAGATCAGCGGAAAACATGAGACCGAGCAGCCGCAGAGTGTAGCTCTCGAGAAGTTGGTCTTCAGACATTCTAATGGGATGCAGGGATGGATCCTTGTGGTGGTTAATAGGGAGCAGTTTTGTTTTAGAGGCGTTAAAGTTAACCATCCATTTCTTGCCCCAGTTCACAACCGATTGGAGGTCCTTTTCTATTCGAACTGCCAGGTTAACTTTGTCAGTATCACTAGATTTGTGTTTGAGGCAGGAGTAAATTGTGATGTCGTCCGCATAGATGCCGACTTGGGAATCTATGGCGTCAGGAAGGTCGTTTATGAATATGAGGAACAGAGTACGGCCTAGGATGGAGCCTTGAGGAACACCTGCATTAGTGGGATAGGAGCTGGAGATGAATCCATTGAGAACGACCTTCAATTCCCGGTTTGACAGGAATGATCGTATTAGGTCAAACAATCGACCTGTGATGCCATAACCCTGGAGCTTGCGAAGAAGGCCGGCATGCCAAACTCTATCAAACACTTTGGAGATGTCAAGGGCCACGGCACGAGCTTCACCGTTATTATGAATAGCTTGGTAGACAAATTCAGTGATGGCTGTAAGCACATCGGCTGTAGATCGGGCAAAGCGGAAACCATACTGCTTGTCTGAGAGCAGATCATGGGATAACAGGTGATTAATCACATCGGTGTTGATAATGGCTTCGAAGACTTTGCCGAAGAGGGGTAAGAGACTGATAGGACGGTAATTAGAAGGGTCGGAGGGGTCACCAGAGTTCTTAAAGACAGTAACAATGGTTGAGGTCTTCCAGCAGTCAGGAAAACAAGATTCCTTGAGGCAGCGGTTGTATAATTTAGAGAGGGCAGGCGCCAGTTCAGGCGCACATTTCTTCAGGACAATGGCTGGTATCCCGTCACCACCAGTAGCCTTGTGGTGATCTAAGTTAGAAATAATGCCCAATACCAACGACGGGGATATGTGCAATCCGCTCAAAAGGGCCTTGGTTCTGGGAGGGAAATCGCACATGGTTACCCAGGAAGAGTCTAACGTTGAATTGGAAGAAAACTTCCGAGCAAAGCATTCAGCCTTGTCGGCAGAGGTGGTCAGGACCTCAAACTGATTGAACAGGGGAGGAATGGAGGGTTTGCTATTGTTCAGAACGCTCTTGCAGAGGTGCCAATAATCTTTGGAGCCGAATTTGAGAGATGCAATATGTTCCTTCATCCGAGTAGCAAATAGTGACTTAGCTTCGTTGAGGACACAGGCAAATAGGCGTCTATTGCAGTCAGACATATCGCTACGAAAACGGCGGAAGAAGTGGTTCCTATGGGCAATGGCGGCTGAGAAAGCAGCTGTGAACCAGGGGGAGGAGCGTGGTTTGACCTTGAATTTCCTGGAGGGGATGAAAGCGTTGATTCCAGCTTTAACCCAGGAAGAGACCTCTGAAGCACATTCTTGAATGGGGAGCTTAAATACAGCATCCCAGGGGACATCGCGGAGGAAATCACAAAACGAGTCCCAGTCAGCCCGTTGGTAGCAGAATGAGGTTCTGGTGGTAGGAGGCTCCTTGCAGAGGGTGGGGCTGAAGGAGATACTAACAGACACTACAGCATGATCGGAGTTACCGATAGGACAGAGCTGCGTGGCACTACAAGACTCAGGGATGGAGGTAAAACACAGGTCGAGGAGAGAGGCCTTACAGTCACGGTTGTAAGCAAAATGCGTGTGGAAATCAATTATCTGTGTGAGTGATTGAGAGACTGAAAAGTTGAGAGTATGAATGCCTGCAAGGTTGTTAGTAGCATTCTTAAGCCACTTGTTGTGATGGGCGTTAAAATTGCCAAACACAAATATGTGAGCGAACGGATGGAGAGAGAGGGCCTTGTCTATGCTGTCAGAAATGACATCGAGTATTCCACAGTCCTGAGCGGATGGAGAGCGATAGAGGAAGAAAAGATAGCTTACAGCATTGAGAAGAGATAGCCGGAGACACAAGTACAAATGATCCGGTGATTCGAGAGACCACTCTCTAGCCAGAGGGAGATAGTCCTTGACGTAGACACCAAGGCCATGCATGTGGGTTAGAGAGTCTTTTCTGAGGAGAGGAAAGTATCCAGGGATCGAGAGATCAGAGGAAGGGATAGAGGAGTCAAGATTGGTCTCACACAGGTACAGTATATCCGGGCACTTAGCAATGAGGAAAGATTCAACACTGCAGAAGTTGGTTCTAATGCCACAGATGTTGGAGAAGGAGATATTTAAAGGTTTGGGTGAATTTTGGAGAGCTGGTTTAGGTTTATATTTATGGTCTTTGTAAGTCATGTGGATAATTGGTGTTGGAAGAGGAGAAGGCCTGAGTTAAAGGAAGCCAACGGTTATCACCCATGACACGGGCAGAGAGGGTTTGGCACAGCCTGAATCATAATGTGGCCTCAGAGTAGACCCCGGAGATGACTGCAGGGACACCTATCCATGCGCGACATGGCACTACAGACAATCCAATATTATGCAACTGTTGATCAGAGCGGCCACTCAAGACGCTACGCAAGAGTTAGGGTTCCTAACTACCAGTCGGAAACAGCAACCAGGGAACTGTCAACCGTGTACCCTCAGAATGAACAGGCAATGCCACAGACTGCACACATCATGGGAGAAACACAGCAGCACCAGTACAGAGGCCAGAGAGAGAGAGAGAGAGACAGATCCTGGAACCCCTTCCTAAACACAAAACAAGTTTTGAGCCTCTAATTGTGTCGAATAGAGGAGGGAGGAGTGTAGACCGGGCGGTAGGAAAGCCTACCTACTCCTATTTTTTTACAGACATGTTTGTTAAACTTTACCATTTTTTTAATTTGAAAAATATATGATTTGATTTCTATCAACTACAACTGAACCTCCTGCTTATCATTTAGTAACAAACCTTCAATATGAAACTTTGTCAACCATTTTCAATGCTAAAATTCAACCATTAAGGCACAAGAGTCATCAAGGTAGAGAGTTACTGTAAAATGGTCATGATGAATGAGGTGTGTGATGTAACAGCAAGGGGAGACAGTAGGAAGTGAAGATTATGAGATTAATTAGGTTGACTCTTGACCTGAAGGAGCTAAGATTGAAGCATTTAGGGAACCATCTGTGCAAGGGTCTGTTCTAGAAAGTTGTAATTCTTGGGAAAAAGATATCTGAGTGGAATTTTCTTTCTCTGTTTTGAACAAGTAGGGTGAGTGGATTCTGCAGAAGTGGCATGGCATGTCCTCGCTGTAAAGTTCTGAGCTGGTGGAACTAAAGAATAGAGCGCTCCTCTGAACATTTGCCATGGAAATAGCAATAGAGTAACGATTGACTTGTGAAAGTCTGTGGAAAGAAGCTGCAAAGTAGGGAATAAGTCATCCCCCATAAGATAGTGTAAATGATTTTAAATTCCATGAAGACTAGAAAGTGATGACTGAGTAAGTTTGGTTAAAGGCCAAGGAAAATCCTTTTGGCTTTCATAAGCCATCATCAAATGGTCAATTATATCAACACCGATTGGTGATAGTATGTTTCATGCTTGATAGCAATCTTCAAGCCATGTGTGTTGTGTGCTAGCTCGACTATATATATTGGTCAATGTGGCATTATAGCAAGCAAGGGCAGGTATTTCCAGTTTATTGTATTATCCTTATTGTATGGTTATTAGGCAGGTGGCAATGATTATATTTAAAATTAGTCTAATGGATATTGAGTAGAAATAATTTTGGATCTAATTGCGGATATTTATAGCCATTGAATAGGATTGTTTGTTAATTTTTAACTGATTATTTACTATTGATTACTTAGGGTATTTTGTCTTCATTAATTAATTGTTATTGATTTCTCATATATGTTTAGAAAGGGCTGTGCCATTTGAATATTTGCTGTTGATAAAAGATGTTTTGCATACATACATTTTTGATTCCATATGTTTTCTCATATATATTATATATATATATATATATATATCTTCTATAAATTATATATATATATATATATATATATATATATATAATTGAAAAAATATATATTTATATATATATATATATATATGAGAAAACATGGAATCATAAATGTATGTTTTCTTTTTATATATATATATATATATATATATATATATATATATGAATAATTGAATATATATATATATATATATATATGAGAAAACATATGTAATCAAAAATGTATGTACACAAAACATCTTCTGTACATCAAATATATAGATATATATATATATATATATATTTATATATATATATATATATATATATATATATATATATATATATATATGATGTACATGGTTGCTTTCCTAACAAGATGATTTGGGAAATTTGATTTAGGAATTTTACAGGATTTGGGGAATTTTACATAGAACTCTTGTATTTTTACTATCAACCTACAATCCTTAAGAACCCTTAAGAAATATATTGGTTAAAAACACTAGAGTTCTATGTAAATCAAATTTCTGAAAACATCTTGTTATAAAAGAGACTGTACATCAAACATCTCTCCCTTAACATCAACCTCACCTTGTTTAACAATGGTAGCAGCATGCTGAAAGTCTTTTAAAAATAGAAAGTTGCACAATGGCTTACAATTAATGTTCTTACTAGAATAAAAAAAAGCACAAATTATACATCTCACACATTCAATATATATATATATGAAACAAAATGGCTACTTTTGTCGTGATTTTATAACATATTTATGTTGTAATATTCAAATAAATAATTATATATATATATATATATATGTCTGTGAGTGCATGTGTGTGTAAAGTTTTTCCAACTTCCAACTAAGCCATTTTTTTTGCTTTTTGAATTTGAGTACTTTTGACTGTCTCTCCAGTCATTATGAAGAATTATGTTTTTTGTTTGTTTATAAAACTGTGCTTGGCTAATTCAGGCATTCCATCATTTTCTGGAACAAAATTAACGAAACACAATTTCATAAACAGACAAAAAACATAATTCTTCATAATGACTGGAGAGACACTTGAAAATACTTGGATTCAATAAACAAAAATGGACTTCAGGAAAGTTTAGTAATTGTATAAAAAAAACTGAGTTAGAAGTTGCTAAAACTTAATAAAAAAACTTGTAGTGAACCATGCAGTGTGTGAATGGAAGAAGAGAAGATGAGTTATCTCTAGGTTAAGGCTTCCGCTGTTGGACTTTAATGGAGTCCAAAGAAACAAACAAGACCGATATATATGTACAAAACAAATATATATTAATACGTGAATTACAAATAGATTAAAACACGAGTTACAATACATTGAAGACATGAATATAAAATGTTACAGTGTCTGTATGGAAAGATGTGTGTGTGTTGTTTTTAGTTGAATGTCCGTACGGGTGAATTTTGTTTTAGCGTGTTCCCAGAATATGGGAAATGCTGGTTGTGTATTGGAGTTCACATATTGGAAATTTTAAGAGAAAGTTTTTTGTACCTCGCCCCACATGCGAGGTTGCTGGCCCCAGGAGAGGCAGTTTGGCCGCACGTGTGCGAAGCCATGGAAAGAGAGAAAGAGGCGAAAGGTCAGCCCGTATTTATACTCCCGGGAGAGAGAGACCCCTGGTGACGGGTTAAGGAAATGAAGAGGAGCTAACTGCAACAAACTTAATTTCCTTTCCCATTTCTTTAGGTAGACTTGTACATACTCTGATTCCGCCATGAGTGGGCTATTTCAGGAGATGCATGTGTTTGTCTCACAACGCGTACAAACAGCCCACTACAGATTGGTGACACTGAGGCGAGTATTATTTTCTCCTAATAACACGAAACACACAAGACTATATATGTAGAGACTCAACATGTACAAAGAGCCTGCTACTGCGGCAGACATAGTGAGACAGAACAAGAGTCAAATAGCAGAAATGGTGAATAGGACTTGCCTTATTCTCGACAAAAGAGAGTTTGTCTTTGTTTGGCATGTAGGACTTCGATTTGAGAGAAGGCAAGTACTCTGTCCAGTCAAAAGAGACCCTCCCTCTTCTTTGTTGTCCCACAAGAAATCGGTTCATTAGCAGCTGTGTATAATATTAACGTGGTTGGATGGAATCGAGGAGGGACACCCGGGTGTGTTGGTGCTCCAGTCTGAGGTACCCGTATGTCTAGTGTGTCTCTCATCTGGGCGAGTGATTGGTGATTCCCCATTCTAAGTAGACCAACGTGGAGATGAGAGATGTCTTCTGTCAGGGTACCTCATACTATGTGTACAGTCGTGATAGGAGAAATGACCGATGAAGCGGATACAGGGAAGAGAACAACGATAAATACAAAGAAACCGGTGTAGAGGGAAGAAACGCCCAATATGAAATTACGTCCCAAAACAGAGTTGCTAACTTCTTTTGACCACAAGTTATTTCGGCGAAATGGAATAATCTATTATGATATGTCTCTAATTTATATTTACATATTTTATTTATATTCAATTTTTCCGCTTGAATTATTCACCTATATTGCATATGATCCATTATTGTACATAATTAGGTTAGAATAAAATCTGTACTTTATATGAATACTACCTTAGGAAAATTAAGGTGTAGAAGAGTTGAGGGGGACTGTATCATAGATTGGTGGGGTGGTAAGAGACCACTGCACCAGCCTTGATTGCAGAAGTCATCTTGATTATGTAAAAATGAAAGAGAAACAAAAAAAAAACTGGTGGAAAATGTTTCTACTAACCTGTACTGTTGCTTTAGGTGTCCAGGCAAGAGCAACAAAGATTCTTTCTTTTAAGATCATATTTGTACCAAAAACAGCTAAGAAAGCCACACAGGTTCTAATAAATAGGCAAATAAATAATGTTGCTATCCCATAAGCTGTCGAATGAAGAAAAAAAGAAAATTGTATTGAGCTGATAATGTTCAATGGTTACTAGAGAAGAAAATGGATTTTTATCAGTTAGAAATTTCTTCTAAAGACATTATTAGATTGTTAAACAAATCATTAAAAGGACAAATGATGAAATATTATAGAAAAGGATAGAAATCCAATATAAAAGGTTTTAACGTCAATGTTTGAGATGTTTGGCATTTGATTATGGTCAGGGTTAGCCATTTCCTTATAAAGAAACCTATAGCATTAATCACTGTCCTCCCAGTCAGTGCTGCTGTCAGTTGAAATTGATAAAATCTTTTTCTTAACGCTTTAGCATTCAACATGCTCAAACCTGCAACATAATTATTGGCTTTCATAGTCTCACTACTAGTGCAACTGTCTGCGTTATTTGCAACAAATCTTACTGTTTGTGCAACTTCCTGCATTATTTGTGATGATGTGTCAGAGCTTTACTGTTTGCGTGCCTTCCTGCATTAATTGTGATGATGTCTCAATACCTTACTGTTTACATTGTGACACCGACTGGGGTGTTCTGAGCTTGACTCTTAGTCACTACCATCAATATGTGACCCGATCAATTGGCAGTCGTCGCTACCTGGCAGGAACCTTTGGTCAGGGTATCAAATGGGATGGTTGGTTGATTCTAATGGCATATATACACCAGATGCAACCGGTTCAACACCAGCCCTGTTGTTCTCAGCTTGCTTCCAATGACTGGTTACTGAAGTAACTATCTTGATCTCAAATCTAACCTATCCATATTGTGATTTTGATCTTAGGTTGATGAGATCAATCAAACACCTGGGCCGTCGTGCAAGGTGAGTCTAAACTGGAGGTGGCGTCACACATGCAATAAGAAGTAAAGGTAAACTAAAAAGGTTCAGGTATGTTTAAAGAAAGCAAATCATCTTTTATCAGACTGTTCTATACAGGAGTGTATTTTCTTCCCAATTTGTTTCTTCTAAGGTGAAGTCGGAGACAGGAATCATGGAATCTCTCAGTCATAGCTCTCCTCAACTGCAAAACATGAACTTGCGAACTGCCTGAGGGCACTCACTTATATGGACTTCAATCAAAACCCAGTGCAGGGTTAGATGCAGCCTGGGGTTTTCAGTGAAACCCCGGTTTGCAACAAGTGTCCCTTTATTGTCTGGCCAGGAAAATTAATTACTTCCCATTTTTGGAAAATTAATTACTTCCTATTTTTGGAAAATTAATTACTTCCTATTTCTGGGGGAGGATCCCTTTGTCCATGAGGAGAGGTTGCAGGATAACTTAAACTAAACTCCTAAACTCTCTCCTCACATTGGTACCTCATACCAATTCCTTTTGGTGGACGTTAGTAACTTCTCCGTCTATCTTAATATTTTACCTCCGCCTATCACCACTGCTACCGCCCAACCAATGGCATCTCAGTTGTGCTGGTGTGGCTGAGCTTGCTTCATTAATTAACTCTTTGACACCATTGCTTATTCAGGATTTCTTATCCTGTTCCCAGATCATGAGCAGTTTAGAATTATCAACTAGAACTTTGTTTATGCAAATCCTTTTGCGCCCTTCCAAAATTCCTACAATAACACATGGCACTTTCATCTGGCCATTTCCTTGGTCACATTACCTGTGTACACAATATCTATGCACTCTCAAATGATATTTTTGTTGATTCTGATTATTTTGTGTCTTCTTAACCAGCACTTTTAACGACCATCATTAATCAATTGCCAGAGATCGCCACATTGTCTTTTCGTAAAATTATCGCTGATGCAATTCTCCTGTTTCTTGAGAAAAATAGACATTTTGAAAAAAATAAAATCTTCTTATGTTGATCGATATATCCTTCAAAATATCTCTTAAACCTTCTTTTAAGTCTTCAGCATTTTCCCATTCAATTTTGATGGCTAATTAGTTAATTAATTACCATAGCTAGATAGTGTCACAACATGACTTCTTGTGTTATTTGCAAAAATGTTTCAAAGTCTTACAGTTTTCATGCCTTCCTGCATTAATTGTGACAATGTCTCAAAGCTTTATTGTGTGCATGCATTTCTGCATTAATTGTGATGTCTCAAAGTCTTACAGTTTTTGTGCCTTCTTGCATTTAATGTGATGATGTGTCAAAGTTGTGGTGTTTACATGACAGTCTGCGTTATTTGCGATGATGTCCCAAAGTCTTACAGTTTGCATGCCATCCTGCATTAATTGTGATGATTTCTCAAAGCTTTACAGTTTGCATGCCTTCCCATGTGATTTGCAATGATTTCTCAAAGCTTTACAGTTTGCATGCCTTCCCATGTGATTTGCAATGATTTCTCAAAGTCTTACAGTTTGCATGCCTTCCCATGTTATTTGCAATGATGTCTCAAAGTCTTACAGTTTGCATGTCTTCCCATGTGATTTGCAATGATGTCTCAAAGTCTTACAGTTTGCATGCCTTCCTGTGTTATTTGCAATGGTGTCTCAAAGTCTTACAGTTTGCATGTCTTCCCATGTGATTTGCAATGATGTCTCAAAGTCTTACAGTTTGCATGTCTTCCCATGTGATTTGCAATGATGTCTCAAAGTCTTACACTTTGTATGCCTTCCCATGTGATTTGCAATGATGTCTCAAAGTCTTACAGTTTGCATGTCTTCCCATGTGATTTGCAATGATGTCTCAAAGTCTTACAGTTTGCATGTCTTCCCATGTTATTTGCAATGATGTCTCAAAGTCTTACAATTTGCATGTCTTCCCATGTGATTTGCAATGATGTCTCAAAGTCTTACAGTTTGCATGTCTTCCCATGTTATTTGCAATGATGTCTCAAAGTCTTACAGTTTGCATGTCTTCCCATGTGATTTGCAATGATGTCTCAAAGTCTTACACTTTGTATGCCTTCCCATGTGATTTGCAATGGTGTCCCAAAGTCTTACAGTTTGCATGCCATCCTGCATTAATTGTGATGATTTCTCAAAGCTTTACAGTTTGCATGCCTTCCCATGTGATTTGCAATGATGTCTCAAAGTCTTACAGTTTGCATGTCTTCCCATGTGATTTGCAATGATGTCTCAAAGTCTTACACTTTGTATGCCTTCCCATGTGATTTGCAATGATGTCTCAAAGTCTTACAGTTTGCATGTCTTCCCATGTGATTTGCAATGATGTCTCAAAGTCTTACAGTTTGCATGTCTTCCCATGTTATTTGCAATGATGTCTCAAAGTCTTACAGTTTGCATGTCTTCCCATGTGATTTGCAATGATGTCTCAAAGTCTTACAGTTTGCATGTCTTCCCATGTTATTTGCAATGATGTCTCAAAGTCTTACAGTTTGCATGCCTTCCCATGTGATTTGCAATGATTTCTCAAAATCTTACAGTTTCCATGCCTTCCCATGTGATTTGCAATGATGTCTCAAAGTCTTAGTTTGCATGCCTTCCCATGTGATTTGCAATGATGTCTCAAAGTCTTACAGTTTGCATGCCTTCCCATGTGATTTGCAATGATGTCTCAAAGTCTTACAGTTTGCATGTCTTCCCATGTGATTTGCAATGATGTCTCAAAGTCTTACAGTTTGCATATCTTCCCATGTGATTTGCAATGATGTCTCAAAGTCTTACACTTTGTATGCCTTCCCATGTGATTTGCAATGATGTCTCAAAATCTTACAGTTTCCATGCCTTCCCATGTGATTTTCAATGATGTCTCAAAGTCTTACAGTTTGCATGTCTTCCCATGTGATTTTCAATGATGTCTCAAAGTCTTACAGTTTGCATGTCTTCCCATGTGATTTGCAATGATGTCTCAAAGTCTTACAGTTTGCATGTCTTCCCATGTTATTTGCAATGATGTCTCAAAGTCTTACAGTTTGCATGCCTTCCCATGTGATTTGCAATGATTTCTCAAAATCTTACAGTTTCCATGCCTTCCCATGTGATTTGCAATGATGTCTCAAAGTCTTAGTTTGCATGCCTTCCCATGTGATTTGCAATGATGTCTCAAAGTCTTACAGTTTGCATGCCTTCCCATGTGATTTTCAATGATGTCTCAAAGTCTTACAGTTTGCATGCCTTCCCATGTGATTTGCAATGATGTCTCAAAGTCTTACAGTTTGCATGTCTTCCCATGTGATTTGCAATGATTTCTCAAAATCTTACAGTTTCCATGCCTTCCCATGTGATTTTCAATGATGTCTCAAAGTCTTACAGTTTGCATGCCTTCCTGTGTTATTTGCAATGATGTCTCAAAGTCTTAGTTTGCATGCCTTCCCATGTGATTTTCAATGATGTCTCAAAGTCTTACAGTTTGCATGTCTTCCCATGTGATTTGCAATGATGTCTTAAAGTCTTACAGTTTGCATGTCTTCCCATGTGATTTGCAATGATGTCTCAAAGTCTTAAAGTTTGCATGCCTTCCCATGTGATTTGCAATGATGTCTCAAAGTCTTACAGTTTGCATGTCTTCCCATGTGATTTGCAATGATGTCTTAAAGTCTTACAGTTGGCATGCCTTCCCATGTGATTTGCAATGATGTCTTAAAGTCTTACAGTTTGCATGCCTTCCTTTGTTATTTGTGATTATGTCTCAGAATCTTACAGTTTGCATGTCTTCCCATGTGATTTGCAATGATGTCTCAAAGTCTTACAGTTTGCATATCTTCCCATGTGATTTGCAATGATGTCTCAAAGTCTTACACTTTGTATGCCTTCCCATGTGATTTGCAATGATGTCTCAAAATCTTACAGTTTCCATGCCTTCCCATGTGATTTTCAATGATGTCTCAAAGTCTTACAGTTTGCATGTCTTCCCATGTGATTTTCAATGATGTCTCAAAGTCTTACAGTTTGCATGTCTTCCCATGTGATTTGCAATGATGTCTCAAAGTCTTACAGTTTGCATGTCTTCCCATGTTATTTGCAATGATGTCTCAAAGTCTTACAGTTTGCATGCCTTCCCATGTGATTTGCAATGATTTCTCAAAATCTTACAGTTTCCATGCCTTCCCATGTGATTTGCAATGATGTCTCAAAGTCTTAGTTTGCATGCCTTCCCATGTGATTTGCAATGATGTCTCAAAGTCTTACAGTTTGCATGCCTTCCCATGTGATTTTCAATGATGTCTCAAAGTCTTACAGTTTGCATGCCTTCCCATGTGATTTGCAATGATGTCTCAAAGTCTTACAGTTTGCATGTCTTCCCATGTGATTTGCAATGATTTCTCAAAATCTTACAGTTTCCATGCCTTCCCATGTGATTTTCAATGATGTCTCAAAGTCTTACAGTTTGCATGCCTTCCTGTGTTATTTGCAATGATGTCTCAAAGTCTTAGTTTGCATGCCTTCCCATGTGATTTTCAATGATGTCTCAAAGTCTTACAGTTTGCATGTCTTCCCATGTGATTTGCAATGATGTCTTAAAGTCTTACAGTTTGCATGTCTTCCCATGTGATTTGCAATGATGTCTCAAAGTCTTAAAGTTTGCATGCCTTCCCATGTGATTTGCAATGATGTCTCAAAGTCTTACAGTTTGCATGTCTTCCCATGTGATTTGCAATGATGTCTTAAAGTCTTACAGTTGGCATGCCTTCCCATGTGATTTGCAATGATGTCTTAAAGTCTTACAGTTTGCATGCCTTCCTTTGTTATTTGCGATTATGTCTCAGAATCTTACAGTTTGCATGCCTTCCTGCGTTAATTGTGATGATGTTGCCATATATTATGCCAGAGTATATGTGGGGCTGCTTACAACAGCTTGTACATTGAGAGCTGATATTTATGAAGCAAGTTTGGACAGTATTTATGTTAAAGGGCGAGAAAAATCTTTCAGAAAAATGTTTCTTAAAACCAGGTTATGGTTCTTTCCAGTATTGATGGGGGTTTCCTTCCTAGCCTTTTGTTTGGAGTAGTGTGGAATGTCAACATCTTTATTATCTCATTATTTTCTCTTCGATTAACATGTGACATCCATTTAGTTGTTGCTCCTGTTAAATGTCTGCAAATGATGTGGCTACTTTTATCTGATACAGTTCTTTGTGTTTCTGTAAGACCAGTTCACAATTTCCGAGGAAGGATGGTCCTTGACGAAGCCTACACATTTCACTTGCTTGGAGCCATCTTTATCCATTAATCTGACATAGCATTTGTACAGAGATGACAGATTAGATATTTCTGAATGTCTTTGGTAACATGATTAAAATATTGATCTGACAAGACTTTTTAACAACATGATTCAAGTTTTTATTGGAGCTGTAATATTTGTCTGCATATATATATATACATATATACATATATATATATATATATATGTAACGTAAATCATTCAAACGAAAAACAAATACTGAAGCTAGTTATATGGCGAGAATCACTCTCACAAACAATATTTAATAATAAATTACAACCAACTTCGAATAAAAAAAAATTCAACCTCAGCGTTGTGTCTGCAGCGCTCCAAAATTATTCTTACATTTAACAATATCTCATTACTAAAAAAGCACTCTTTCGGACCACAATATCTTTCGATGTCACATTACTATTCGGAGTTTAACAAAAACACACCAATATGTCTACCTGATGATGATCGCTCGAAGCGATTGAAAGTCGGCTCGTACAAAAAAATAAGACCAGATAAACCCGGAATTTATGAACAAGGATCACACCATTCATTAACAGATTCGAAGTTGGTTGTAATTTATTATTAAATATTGTTTGTGAGAGTGATTCTCGCCATATAACTAGCTTCAGTATTTGTTTTTCGTTTGAATGATTTACGTTACATAAATTGAATACGCACTACAAAACCAATATATATATATATATATATATATATATATATATATACATATATATATATATATATATATACATATATATATATATATATATAAAATATATATATATATATGTGTGTGTGTGTGTGTGTGTGTGTGTGCTTATATAGGTTATCACACATATCTAATAGTAAGCAAGGAACAATTTTCAAACCATTTCAATAAAAGTTAAATTTTTTGCTTACTTTAATCATATTTTAGTTCACTTAAATATTCATAGGCCATTTTTAATAACCCCTAAAATACTTATATCATTTTAGTTGCAGAAGACATCATAAAAATGTTCAAAGAAATACAATGAAAGAAAGAAATTTGAAATCTGAAAAAAAAAAAAAGACAGTAAAAAGTAAATGTAACTATAGAAACCATGTTTTAGTACCACTGATATCAAAATTTTCTAACTGGTCACAATTGGTTTAAAGTTTTAGTGTGACAAAGATGCATTCCAAAAGCTAAAAAAACACAAAAATTATTAGAAACAAAGAAACTGCACTGTTATGCAATATCATTCCTCCTATAAGGTAGTGAATGCTGAAAAATCTCCTCATTTGTGTAGAAGAGACTTGAAACAACAAAAATTTGGTTCTACAGAAGGATACTGAGAATACATGAACTGAATATGTGAGCAACAACAAAGTTTTAGAGAAAATGGAAACAAAAAGGAAACTTATACTTAACATCAGGAAGAAAAAGTTGAAATTTCTAAGGTACATAACGAGAAAAGAGGGCTTTGCAAATCTGATACCCACAGGACAGATTGAAGGCAAGAGGGACAGAGAAAGACAGCGTATAACCTACCTAGTGAGCTTGAGTAAATGGATGATGGAACAAGGTTTAGGAGAAATAACAAAAAGACAACATTTATTTAGAGCTAAAAAGGAGAGGAAATTGTGGAGAGCCATGATCGCCAATGTTGTGAAGGGAAATGTTTCATAGAAGAAGAATGAGCTTGAGTAAATGGATGATGGAACAAGGTTTAGGAGAAATAACAAAAAGACAACATTTATTAAGAGCTAAAAAGGAGAGGAAATTGTGGAGAGCCATGATCGCCAATGTTGTGAAGGGAAATGTTTCATAGAAGAAGAAGAATGAGCTTGAGTAAATGGATGATGGAACAAGGTTTAGGAGAAATAACAAAAAGACAACATTTATTAAGAGCTAGAAAGGAGAGGAAATTGTGGAGAGCCATGATCACCAACGTCCTGAAGGGAAACGGCACATAGAAGAAGAAGAAGAATGAGCTTGAGCAAATGGATGGCGGAACAGGGTTTAGGAGAAATAACAAAAAGACAAAATTTATTAAGAGTCAGAAAGGAGAGGAAATTGTGGAGAGCCATGATTGTCTAGGTCTTTATGAGACACAACACATAGAGAAGATATCAAATAATTGGCATTGTCATGTTCACTTAACAAGGTCTCAAGTGAAGTGAATATTTATTGATAGTGGTGTGTCTGTGGATTGCAGATATAAAACCAATTGATAAAATTAAGTCCTATCTTACTGCTTAGTCATAACATGTTTGCTGTCAAAAAAGAAAAGAGTATTTTCTTTTAATTTGGCACTGCTTTTATACTGATGTGTCACATGACTACTGTAGTGTCACATGACTACATATCTAACATACTTTTTAATCATTTCACCCCAAGCAAGGCAATAAAGCTACTAGGATGCCAGAGGTTACTGAGTGTTAGAAAATATGAGAAAAACTTCTATTAAAGAGATATGACAATAAAAGAACAAGAATTAAGAAGACAGAAGATAATGATTGACATTGCATTTAAATTTTTGAAGATCAAAGTTGACTGGGAAGCAAGAGGCTGGAAAAGAATTCCACAAGCAAGAAGTGTGATAGAAGAAACTGTTAGCATAGAACTTACAGTTACATCTAGCAGCCATTTCAGCTGTAAAATGATGAGATCTAGCTGCGAATCTAGTACTGCACTTAAAGTCATAAAGTCGAGGTACCATGGAGGAATGTTGATCAAAACAAATACGATGAAAGTATTTATAGGAAAGATACAGGGAAGCTACATTATGGTGATGGGAAAGTGACTGAAGCGGAGGACCAACAACATTGCAGATTCTTCTTTGGATTTTATTAAGAATCTCTAAATGTATAGCAGGAGCACCAGACCAAATGCGGCAACAATATTGAAAGTAAGGACGAATGGTAGACTTATAAATATGTAAGATAGATTCTTCTTTGGATTTTTATCAAGAATCTCTAAATGTATAGCAGGAGCACCAGACCATACGAGACAGCAATATTAAAGCAGGGACGAATGGTAGACTTATAAATATGTAAGATAGATTCTTCTTTGGATTTTTATCAAGAATCTCTAAATGTATAGCAGGAGCACCAGACCATACGAGGCAGCAATATTAAAGCAGGGACGAATGGTAGACTTATAAATATGTAAGATAGATTCTTCTTTGGATTTTTATCAAGAATCTCTAAATGTATAGCAGGAGCACCAGACCATACGAGGCAGCAATATTAAAGCAGGGACGAATGGTAGACTTATAAATATGTAAGATAGATTCTTCTTTGGATTTTTATCAAGAATCTCTAAATGTATAGCAGGAGCACCAGACCATACGAGACAGCAATATTAAAGCAGGGACGAATGGTAGACTTATAAATATGTAAGATAGATTCTTCTTTGGATTTTTATCAAGAATCTCTAAATGTATAGCAGGAGCACCAGACCATACGAGACAGCAATATTAAAGCAGGGACGAATGGTAGACTTATAAATATGTAAGATAGATTCTTCTTTGGATTTTTATCAAGAATCTCTAAATGTATAGCAGGAGCACCAGACCATACGAGACAGCAATATTAAAGCAGGGACGAATGGTAGACTTATAAATATGTAAGATAGATTCTTCTTTGGATTTTTATCAAGAATCTCTAAATGTATAGCAGGAGCACCAGACCATACGAGGCAGCAATATTAAAGCAGGGATGAATGGTAGACTTATGAATATGTAAGATAGATTCTTCTTTGGATTTTTATCAAGAATCTCTAAATGTATAGCAGGAGCACCAGACCATACGAGACAGCAATATTAAAGCAGGGACGAATGGTAGACTTATAAATATGTAAGATAGATTCTTCTTTGGATTTTTATCAAGAATCTCTAAATGTATAGCAGGAGCACCAGACCATACGAGGCAGCAATATTAAAGCAGGGACGAATGGTAGACTTATAAATATGTAAGATAGATTCTTCTTTGGATTTTTATCAAGAATCTCTAAATGTATAGCAGGAGCACCAGACCATACGAGGCAGCAATATTAAAGCAAGGACGAATGGTAGACTTATAAATATGTAAGATAGATTCTTCTTTGGATTTTTATCAAGAATCTCTAAATGTATAGCAGGAGCACCAGACCATACGAGGCAGCAATATTAAAGCAAGGACGAATGGTAGACTTATAAATATGTAAGATAGATTCTTCTTTGGATTTTTATCAAGAATCTCTAAATGTATAGCAGGAGCACCAGACCATACGAGGCAGCAATATTAAAGCAAGGACGAATGGTAGACTTATAAATATGTAAGATAGATTCTTCTTTGGATTTTTATCAAGAATCTCTAAATGTATAGCAGGAGCACCAGACCATACGAGACAGCAATATTAAAGCAAGGACGAATGGTAGACTTATGAATATGTAAGATAGATTCTTCTTTGGATTTTTATCAAGAATCTCTAAATGTATAGCAGGAGCACCAGACCATACGAGGCAGCAATATTAAAGCAGGGACGAATGGTAGACTTATAAATATGTAAGATAGATTCTTCTTTGGATTTTTATCAAGAATCTCTAAATGTATAGCAGGAGCACCAGACCATACGAGACAGCAATATTAAAGCAGGGGCGAATGGTAGACTTATAAATATGTAAGGTTCCACTTTTGCCAATCATGCTTTATTACCCACATGTGTACGAGAGGATTACACTTGTATGCATTTATTATAAAACCGGGTTTTTGCATTGTAAAAAACATGTCTGTATAATCTGTGTAAATCTTGCTGCTGAAAATACTTTCCTTTTCTCTCGTTAGTTGCATAATTCTAAAGAGATCTTTGCACATTTCTTGTCCACAAAACTAAGAAATTCTTTCAAGTGTTAGGAATTATAATCCAGTGTCCCCCTGATTTGGTTTTACTACTGCATTGTCTTTTTTTTCCAGGAATATTGTAGGATCTGTACACAAAACTTTCTTCTATTCTGATTCCATAGCCAAACCATTTAATACAAAAACACATTATTCACAATGATTAGAGTCATGGTTAACATTGAGCTAAACTCGACTTGAAATGGATCTTTGAATAATCTTATTTTCAGATTAAAATTCAATCAAAACTTACTGATGGATTTTATGCTTAGTTTATTGACAGCGATTTGTGCCCCAATCAGGCCAAAGAGAAGTGGTTGGAAGATAAACCACAAAATTTCCATGGACTTCACAATGTTTTTCTTGAAGTACAAAATAAAAATAAAGAAAAGTAATGAAATCAAAGCCATGACAAATTAGGTTGAGTCATAAGTAATTTCCATTATTGGGAACCAATTGTATGACAAATGTATTATCCTAACTAGCCTTTTCATAAATATATCATAACAGGTGATCAAAAATGGGTCACATATCAAAAATGGGTCACATATAAAAAATGGGTCACATATCAAAATGGGTCACATATCAAAAATGGGTCACATATAAAAATGGGTCACATATAAAAAATGGGTCACACATCAAAAATGGGTCACATATCAAAAATGGGTCATTTCTCAGTCATTAATGGATTTTGACTTTTAATCTGATATTATTTCTCATAATTTGAATTATTAGTGAGTATATATATTTGCATAGACATCCATGTTTTTTTAAAAACAGGAAAAATAATGTCTACCAGCATACAGATTGAAAGTCTTATAAAGAAAATGTGCCTACTTACAGAACAAACTATTTCTTAAACAGGATAGTTGAGCCTTTCTTTACTGTAATGACTTCTTGTAGCTTAATCATAAAAACACACTTGGCCTGAAGGTGATTTCCCAAATTATAAATGGAATACAAGTTCAATTCCTGTTGGGATGTACATTTTCTTTAATCCTTCATGTTGTGATAACAACAGCAAAGTTGAAGACAATAATATGGCACCCATCAGTTTTGAGAGACTCTGGATCTGCGGCTGAAGCGGCTCGACCTCTCCAGGGTCCTGGCCTGGTTAAGATTGTTTTATTATTTTTAAGAGATCAGCAGTTGCCCATACAACATATCTCCACGCTTGACACCACTGATGTTGTCCAAGGGAAAGACAGTGGCCAATCCAGCTTGGTCATCACACAAGTTGCTAGAATGAAATGGAACAAGACATCAGACTATCTTAGGGGCTCCGGATTTGAATTGAGAATTTTGTCTTTCCTAGTCTGGTTGCCAACCATAGCTACAGAGCCCAGACTGACCTACTACTTACCCATAGTTGGAAGTTTTGAATTCAGAGTTTTTCCTTCTCCTAGACTGGTTGCCACCCAAGGCAATAGAACCGAGTCTGTTCTGCTACTTACCCATAGCTAGTGGGTAAAGTGATGGATTCATTCCTTTGCCAGGATATTAGCATGTAAGTGAATGTAAAACTTGACTGGAATTCTAACTTGGCTCCCCAATTCTTCAATTTGAGACACAATCCATTACTCTACTCTAAGCTCCTCAATAGTTTGTATATAAATAGTGTAAATAATAACTGCTTATCCCATAAATTCAGACAGAAACTAAATATTCATTTTATTGTCTTTAAAAAATGGGGATGTCCGTGCAAATACATACCCCCATTAAATATAACTATTATATTAGTGCCTGATCCCAACTTCAAATGTAAATGTTGTAGTAGTAAGGCACAACCAATCGATAGCCACCCACTAACTGAAGTGGTGGGTGGTGGAGTTAGAGGTGCTTGCCTCCTTCAGTTACCTGAGTGACACTTTGTCCTTCAGTGACAGATGTTAAGTTGACCAGGTTACAAAGAAAAAATTTCACCAGCTGTTGCCTCTATCCTCACAGCCTGAAGTGACTCTGCTCAGACCAGAGGTCATGTGTGCAACACCTGAGTTCACAGCACCTTGCTGCATGCCAGTGAGACACGAGCCCTACACTAGGCTGGCTATGTTGAGTGCAGTGAGGTTCCTATCAAACAGGTCTTTGACATGACGGTTAAGAGCAGCAGAGTAAAAGGATAACTCAAGATGATTTGAAAGGAAATCTTTCTGAAGTACAGGGAAAAATTGGGCCTAGAACTAGCCAATGTTAGTGCCAGGCATTAAACTGAGATCCTCTGTTAGGCAGGACCCACCTTGCTTTGTGAGAGATTAATCCTGGTTCTGCTTCAACAAAAGAAAACAGCTATGATGATGGTAACTGTAAGAAATAATGTTAGATTATAAAAATCCATTAATTTTTGCTTTAAAAAAGTCCATTAATTTGAAAAGGGACAAAAGTGAGTTGACCAGGTTACAAAGAAAAAATTAGTCCATTAATTTCTGCTTTAAAAAATCCATTAATTTTGCTTAAAAAATCAATTAAATTTTTTTTGCTTAAAAATCCATTAATTTTACTTTTAAAAATCCATTAATTTTTCTTTAAAATTTTGTTGTTGTTGTAAAAATCCATTAATTTTTGCCTGAAAACATCCATTAATTTTCTATGTCATACAGGAATTTATGGCAACAAGACATAGGCTATATAATAATTAACAACTGAATCAACAGAATTTTCATTGTAAATTTATATGTGTATACTGCTTCATGCAGCTATGACGATAAAAGTGATGTAGGTTTTGTGTATTTTGAAAATCAAATTCCACCAATTGATTGAATGTTAAAAGCAAAAAAAAAATGAAAATTTTTTAAAGAATATAATCAGCCTTGAGCAATAAAAAGCAACTTACCAAACACTTTTGTCCCTTTTCACGTCGCCAACCAGCTGCAGCTACAAATGATACAGTGAGACAGAGAAGTGGTCCAGTGCCGGGAATCTCTAAATGTGGACAGCCTAAAATGCCCATTAATCCCACCGCAAACAAAGTGAATGCTTTCAGAAAAACACTCATTTCCTACAAGAAATAGAAGAAAATCAGCATAACTGTAAACCTGGCCAGGTGTCTGTTTATTATTTGATCTCATTCTACTTCTGTGCTTAGGGGAGATAACTCATATCAGTTAATACTCAACAGTCGTATTCAATTTTGTGTCTGCCCATTTCTTCCATGGAACCAGAGAAAATGACTTTTTCACACTACTCAGCACAGGGATTGAACTCATAACTGCCAGAGAACCAGATATGTTTCTCCAAGAGACACATGGCCTAGTGGATTAAAGTGTTGGTTTCCTGGCAGATATGAGATCAATCCCTGTGTCTGGTAGTGCTGGAAAATTACAAATTCTGGTTCAGTGGAAGAAACAGGTCAGTCAGTTATGTGCCATGAGTGACACACGCTTAGGTGATCATGTATATTTCGATACATGACTGATGAGGCAGATTTTTTTCCTACAGTAGATTGCCATTTCTTTCTGCAGTAGACTAGTTGCCATCCAAGGCTATAGAACCCAGTCTGTCCTGCTATTTTACCATAGCTGGAGGGAGAAGAAGAGGATTCATACCTTTCCCAAGAGTATTAGCACGTAAGTGAATGTAATGGACTGGAATTTGAACTCGGCTCTCCAATTCCTCAATCCAAGCCGCTATCCATTAGACCACTGTGCTTCTTGAAGGTAGTTGATGCAAAAATGAATCAGATTGGTGAACTAATATGAGTTATCTCCCCTAACTGATATGAGTTATCTCCTCAAAGAATGGAAAGCTGAATGGGAACAAGCTATCTTTGTGTATCTTTGGTTCAAAATTCCACAATGAAATTCTATATTTCTGAGATGAGGTATTATGTACACTATTTACATTATTCGGACTATTGTCCTCATCTTTGTCGCCATATTCATTACAACGTTTCAGCCATTCAGTATCTGTCTATATTTCTGAGATGAGGTATTATGTTCACTATTTACATTATTTGGACTATTGTCCTCATCTTTGTTGCCATATTTATCACGTTTCAGCCATTGTATGCTCTGGCCTTCTTCAGGTGGTTGGAATGTCAAACTGAACCCTTTATTTTGATCACTGGGGTAGACTGTTCTAGTTCCTTAAGGACTCATAGCACAGTGAATAAAGGCGTTAGTTAGATCCAGTAACAGGACCCAAAGAGTTGTGAGTTCAATACCTGGTTAAGGCAGTGGAGAACTTGGAGGGATGAATTAATAGGAGATAACTGACATCCATTAGACATGGCATGTGGAACTAGAACAGTCTACCCCGGCGAGCAAAATAAAGGATTTAGTTCAACATTCCAACAACCTGAAGAAGGCCAGAGCGTACAACATCCAAAACATTGTGATAAATATCGCAACAAAGATCAGGACAAGATATTATGCCCATGTATAATGCAATCCTTGAAACCTTGACTTATGAATCTGATTCAAAATTCCTCTCAGGTTACACTGTGACAAGTTGCTACTGTCATACTAGGATAAATGACGAAGAAAAATAGATTGAAAATACTTTTAAAATCCTCCAATATCTTAATTATTTCATATACAACACAAAGAAAAAAAGCTTATAAAATCCCTCCCCACAAAAAAAACAACATTGATAAAACTCGGTAACCTACCAACTCAATAGTAAATAAAATTTAAGTGTAATATAAAATTTGTTATAACTATTTCAAAAACAATAAAAAATTAAAGCAATCCAAAATCTGAAGTAGGAATTTATAAAACAAACTGTAAATAATGCCCCATGAAATATACTGGTGAGACATGTCGAAATTTAAATAAAAGGTTATATAGACATAAAATGGATATTTTATAAAACAATACACTCAGTGCATTCATTGTGAATCATAATAGGGTTTTAGTGTTATTTTAAATCAAATGGAAAATAAATTTATTAAGGCAAAGTGTATAGAAAATACAGTAATTGCAGAATCCTCTACGGAATAATTTTGCTAACAGCTCATTGGTATTCTCAGTCTAGTATCGGTGTAGGATTTAAGCATTCAGTGAAAAGTGTTTCACACAAAGACACATACACATGCATACACATTTTCTTATTTTAGCATTGCACCCCGAGTAAGGTAATAAAGCCACTAAGATGCAAAGGGTTACAGACTGAGAGAGAATTTAAGAAAAAAATTAAGGAGACTGAGCAATAAAAGAAAAAGAATTAGAAGACAGAAGATAAAAATTGGCATTGCATTTAAATTTTTAAAGATCGAAATTGACTGGAAAGCAAGAAGCTGGAAGATAGTTCCACAGGCGAAAAGTCTTTGATATGACAGTAAATGTTGGTCAATTTCCTCACAGATGAAGAAAAGCCTTGAAGCAATGGAAATGTGGTTCTACAAAAGGATGCTTAGAATACCATGGACTAAACATGTGAGCAACAACGAAATTTTAGAGAAAATGGAAGCAAAAAGGACATTTATATTTAACATTAGAAAGAGGTAGTCAAAATTTCTTGGGGATATAGTGAAGAAAGAAGGCTTGGAAAATTTGATACTCACAGGTCAGATTGAAGGCAAGAAGCACTGAGGAAAACCTAAATAATATATAACTTAACTGGTGAGCTTGAGTAAATGGATGGCAGATCAAGGTTTAGGAGAAATAACAAAAAGACAAAATTTACTAAGAGCTACAAAAGATAGGAAAGTGTGGAGAGCCATGATTACTGATGTCCTGAAGGGACACTGCACATAGAAGAAGATAGGGGAGAATGCTCAGTATTGAGGATAGCACATTTGTAGATATAGATAGTTTGGACATAGAAATCAACACTGTATACTGATGATCACTTTAAGGCATGAAACAGATTCTTACCATGCAATTTCTATATTGACACTGTTTATATTATTATAGGCACAGTGGAGTAGTGGATAGCAGCTCAGACTGAGGAATTGGAGAGCCAAGTTTGAATTCCAGTCGAATCCATTACATTCACTTACGTGCTAATACCCTTGGGAAAGGTATTAATCCCTCCAGATATGGTTAAATAGCAGGACAGACTGGGTTCTATAGCCTTGGATGGCAACTGGCCTGAGAGAAGGAAAAACTCTGAATTCAAAACCTGTGGTTGTTTGGGGAATTTGTGGTACATAGTGCATCAGGTCTGTGTATTTGGCCCTTCAAAAAGAGTGGTTACTTCTACACAAAACATTCACCACTATAATCAAATCATATGTGCTGGTCTCTGGGCTGACAGTTCCTAGGAACTGAATTGCTGACCCTCATAAATTGAATACGACAGTATTTTTTTTGTTATTTTTATCATTGCACCCCAAGGAAGGTAATAAAGCCACTAAGATGCAAGGAGTTACTGAGTGTGAGAGAATTTGAGAAAATATTATTAAGAAGACTGAGCAATAAAAGAACAAGAATTAAGAAGACAGAAGATAAAAATTGACATTGCATTTAAATTTTTGAAGATCAAAGTTGACTGTAAAGCAAGCCAGAAGACAGTTCCACAAATAAGAAGTGCGATAAAAAACTATTAATATAGAACTTATGGTTACATCTAGCCATTTCAACTGCAAAATGATGAGACCTTGTGCTGCACTTAAATTCATAAAGTTCAGGTACCATCGATGAAAGTTCATCAAAACAATTACCATGAAAGTATATATATATATATATATATATTTTTTTTATAAATTAATTGATTTAAAATGTGTTTTTTTTGCTACACAGTGATAACCATAGCGATTGCTTGACGAGGAAATGGAACTAATGTCTTCGGTTAATAACAAAATTAAATTCAAGGGCTTTAGCTTCCATTTCTGAAACATGGTTATCACTGTGTAGCGAAAAAAAACATATTTTAAATCAATTAATTTATAAAATATATATATATATATATATATATATATGTAAAAAAACTCTTATTTGAAACAGTAAGATTGCAAATACACACTGTTCGTACAAAAGATCATAGAACACGATGGAGGCAGGAGTTGATAATTGTTTACAAAAGATATTTGTTCTGTGAGAATCGGCATAATGGAATGTCTTTTTTCTCAAAGATAGGAAATTTACGGAAACTGATTAAAAATGTTAATAAAGGGATTACACAAGATCTGTCAGATTATGATAAGATTAATGTTACTACAAAGGTCTAACTATTGTATAAATTATGTAGATTTTTTTAAAAATTTTCTGTATGAAAAATGGGATGAGAATTCCCATGCAGGGAGGTTGTTTCATATTCCTCTGTTGACACATGTTTAAAATTAGGGTAGTTTCGCAAGATAAAGTTTGTTTATACTTTGGTTTTGTTGTTTTTTATACAGTTTTCTTTCTTCATGAAGGACAATAATTTTTTTTATTTTCATAGTTTATTAATATATGGAAATATAATAAAGTCATATCAAATGGAAAAGTGTGATAGATTAATTAACACCTTAAAATGTATTACCAGGTATATCTCATTAGCACCTTTTCCCCAAAATAAGTTTCAAATGGAAATTCGGAAAAGAAGCATGCATCGAGTTCATTTCTATTCTTTAATATCATGAAAAATTAAATATTTTAGTCAAATATAAGATATTAAGATTATAATGAATAATAAGCTACAACTCCCCCACCCCCAAATTACATAGGTATAGCTGTACTATGGGGTTTTATTAATTGTAATTTGGTCGCTGATCTAGCTTCCCAAGCATGGGTCATATTATAATATTCAAGTTGTATTATACATAAGAAAATACAGTCGATAAATCCCACTGTAGCTCAACCTTGACAGTCTCCATACAGCACTGAATTCTATGTCCACATGGTTTTTCTTTCGTTCTTTCTACATATATATATACGTCCTGGGTACGACATTCAACTGCATCCAACAGCAAGGCCTCTGATCAGGAGGTTTTGAGGAAGCGTGGAACCACCTCTTAATTGCTGGTGTTTTCAGGTCCACCCTGACCCGGGGTGGTAGCACCTGTTAGGGTCCCAGCTATGGGCAAATAGTGAAATCCCAAGGTGTGTCCACATCCTGGGTATGACGATAAACTACATCCGCGTCCTGGGTATGACGATAAACTACATCCGCGTCCTGGGTATAAACGATAAACTACGTCCAACCAAAAGGCCGTCGATCCGATCAATCGGCTGGTCATGTCATGCCCCATCACATCTTACCCATCCCAAAACAACTACAACTTACAATTAACTTTCCCTCCCAAACCCTACACTAAATATACTAATACCTTACCCCTAAAATGTGATGGCAAACAATGATGTTGCCAGCTATACGTTTTTGAAACAATGATGTTGCCAACTATACGTTTTTGAAACAATGATGTTGCCAACTATACGTTTTTGAAACAATGATGTTGCCAGCTATATACGTTTTTGAAACAATGATGTTGCCAACTATACGTTTTTGAAACAATGATGTTGCCAGCTATACGTTTTTGAAACAATGATGTTGCCAGCTATACGTTTTTTAAACAATGATGTTGCCAACTATACGTTTTTGAAACGATGAGGTTGCCAGCTATACGTTTTTGAAACAATGATGTTGCCAACTATACGTTTTTGAAACAATGATGTTGCCAACTATACGTTTTTGAAACAATGATGTTGCCAGCTATACGTTTTTGAAACAATGATGTTGCCAGCTATACGTTTTTGAAACAATGATGTTTCCAGCTATACGTTTTTGAAACAATGATGTTGCCAACTATACGTTATTGAAACAATGATGTTGCCAACTATACGTTTTTGAAACAATGATGTTGCCAGCTATATACGTTTTTGAAACAATGATGTTGCCAACTATACTTTTTTGAAACAATGATGTTGCCAGCTATAAGTTTTTGAAACAATGATGTTGCCAACTATACGTTTTTGAAACAATGATGTTGCCAGCTATACGTTTTTGAAACAATGATGTTGCCAGCTATATGTTTTTGATATATCTAGTAAATACTGGATCTGGCATTAAATAACCCATAGTGGTTAATATGCCATAAAACCCCAAACAAACAAACAAACAAACATATATATACATATATATATATATATATATATATATATATATATATATATATATATATATATATAAATGTATATACATATTCAAACATATATTGTTAAATATACTGACAATGAATGTCTATTATGTCTCAACATAAGCCTTTCCAGTTGTCCTATAATGGTTTTAGTTTCAAGAGAAAATAAAGACAAAAGCTGTCCAACATTTGGATATTTCTTTATTATATTGGTTGTTGATCTAAGCTTTTGTCTCACATGAGCCATCATCTGCGTGATTATATGGACATTACAGCAGAGATGTTCACCATCAAAGATGACATCCTGTTATGTTTACATAGAAGTTTGCTATGCAACGATAATGGTCGTGGAATAGCAGACGCATGTCGTAAATTCGTAATGCAGCTCTACGACATCATACGTAACCATGTAAGAGAAAGAAATGTTATCAACAGAACCATGTGTTTAAATGAATTGTAATAAGTTGTGACTGGTTTGAAATGTAATTTTGTTGAGTGTGGGATGCTTTGCTTTAAGATATTGGAGGCCATCGACATTATGCATACCAATTCAAACAATAAATAAAAATTATAAACCTAACCTCCTATAATTAACAAACTAATACTTAAGATACCACCAAAACAAATAAGAAAAATCAAGGAAAACACTCCTATTCCCAAAGGAATGTGTAAAGTGAGTGGCCATGGTTAAATGTAAATAAATGGTAGAACTGCACAACAAACAGAATTAACAAAATTTGCAATAAACAACAAGAAAAAGAAAAGAAAAGAACAGGGCAAAAAATAATACAAAGCAAGTAAACAATATGCAAAAAAAATTAACAGTAATATGACAAAATGTTTGCAAACTAAGAATTGGGGTTGACACACAAAAGAAAGTTTGAACAAGTGAATGTCGTGTTCTGGCTTCAAGACAAGACAGATTGGGACTGAATTGTATGAAACCAAGAACTGGCCTATTTTATTGGTTAGAAAGAAATCCCAGCATGCATTTGTGTGCTTCTACCTATAAATTGGGAAGGGCAAGTGTTTTATAGTCATTCCCCACAAAGATTGTAATCAACAGAATGCACACCCCGTATTGGGAATTCTACGAATCTATATCTGCTAGCTTTGTTTTCCAACCTGAAATGTAAACATAATAATTTTGAAAAGGATTTGTTTTATCCAACATTATTTGATATGACATTTTTTGTGGTTCCAAATCAAGTTCTCTGATTCCATTAAAATCCTTTTTTGAAAATCAGTTTTTAACTAGAAGGCACTTCAGATTACAAATTTGTTTTTTTATTTAAGTGATTTATAGAAATATGTACCTGATTCACAAGGATATTTAGTTGTCAAGTGATGAAAATCAAGTTCATTTTTAATCAAGGTCAATTTTAATGTTCAGTAATCTGTAAAACCCATCTAATATAGCAAACCAATCAGATTGCTCTGCTGTCTGCCCGGCCCTTCCCTGCAGTCACTATGGCAAATACTGCCTCACTTATACTGGCAACAAAACTGTCTGAGAGTCTTCAACAGATGTGGATATCCCCCAAATTTTCATTTGAAAAGTCAAAACATAAGGATATATGAAGGGAGGTCAGATTCTTCAGCTACCCCATATCCTACTCATTCAAGTACAATGGGGAGGTGCTGATTGGGAAAGGAATCTCATATCACTAAACCAAAAAGTGATAGCAAGCTTTTAAGAATATAAATATTAGAATTAAAAAAAAACAAAAAAAACTTACCTGTTTTATTTCTGGGATATACCAGAGTACGAACCCCAAAATGGATCCAAGAAAAACGCCCAAAACAGCCTCAAGAGGGCCTTTAAAAATAGCCCAAAAAATGTTTCCTGTAGAAAATAAACAATTATATGAATAATTGGTTTATTAAGAAGAAATAAGTATCAGATTCTAAAAATAAAACAATATTTTGATAAAATTCGACGTTATAAAGAAAGAGGAAAATATTCTTCATATATCAAGTAAAATTAACGGGCCTGAAAATTCCTACCTTCCGAAAATGCTATTCCGATTACGATTCCAAATCCTGTGATTGACAGAACATCATCAATACTGGCTGCAGCAATGAGTAAAGTTGGGATGCCTTTATCGACCCCGTAGCCGATCTCTTGGTAATTCAAGAGGCATGGCATCACAACAGCCGGGGACACAGAAGCAATCACAAATCTGCAAGGCAATTGTCATACAAACATTATTTTGAGCATTAAGTTGAGTGATATTTTTCTAAACATTTCAATTTCGTTTTTTAATTGTTTCACCACCCCCACACACACACCAAGCCATGCAATAAAGCCACTAAGATGCAAGGGGGTTACTGAGTGTGAAAGAATATGAGAAAAAGAAAAACATTATTAAGGAGAAAGAATAATAAAAGAAGTGGAATTAAGAAGACAGAAGATAGCGATTGACATTGGATATAAATTTTAATTGTTTCTCTCCAAGCAAGGCAATAAAGCCACTAAGACGCAAAGGGTTATTGAGTGTGAAAGAATATGAGAAAAAGAAAAACATTAAGGAGAGAGAACAATAAAAGAAGAGGAATTAAGATGACAGTAGATAATGATTGATATTGCATTTAAATTTTTATCGTTTCTCTCCAAGCAAGGCAATAAAGCCACTAAGACGCAGGGGGGGGGGTCACTGAGTGTGAAAGAATATGAGAAAAAGAAAAACATTATTAAGGAGAGAGAAGAATAAAAGAACAGGAACTAAGAAGACAGCAGATAACAACATTGCGTTTAAATTTTGAAAAGCAAACTTGATTGGAAAGCAAGAAGCTAAAAGAGATTTTCACAAGTGACAAGTGCAAAAGATGAAACTGTTAGCATAGAACTTACAGTTACATTTAGCCATTTCAACTGTAAGATGATGAGATCTTGCTTCCTAAAAATGATAACACCGTGTCACCAGTCTAGTACTGCACTTAACTTCATAAAGTCTAGATACCATAAAGGATAGTTTATCAGAACAGTTACTATAGCAAAGAAAATGGGGATTTACCTCGTCAAACTAAGCGATAGCAAATCACGTGTATTTTACGATGGAAAATCTGGCAAAAAGGAAAATTAATTACCAAACAAAAGGGCACGTATTCCGCATGACATGCTGAAGACGGAATATTTGAATTAAAAAAAAAAAAACAAGTCTGACGCAGGAGTCGCAATAAATGTACTTTGATATGCAAAATACTGGAGATCGTCCCTCAGTTGTCGACGAATGGAAAAAATGTTTGCCCAATAAAAGCAGTTGGTGTTCTCGAATCTGTGAATTGGGCAATTTTGGCTACCGAGTTTGGTGGAGAATGAGTTATTTTTCTGACTGGTGGCGTGCATTTTGATTTGTGAGATAGTACCTGTGAATCAACTTTTTGGCATTTTTTAGCATTTCTGTCCCCGATGTTCGAGTTGGAACTTAGTGATTTATTCTCTGTGACGTGGAAATAATCTGCGACAAATATTTCCTTTGCAATCCCAGTTTACTTACAGTTACCATGAAAATATTTAAAGAAAAGGTACAGGGAAACTATATTAAGGCAAGTCAGGTGCAATTTTGGGAATTAACACCATTTCTATAATATTTCTGTCTCTGTCTATCGTGAGATATTTCATTAGAGGGGTGGATTGTTATTGTTGTTAAAGTATTTAAATGAATTGTAATTTAATTTAGGATTTGAATTTAGGTTCAGATTAGCATCTAAAATTGAAAATAAAGTTGAAAATTAGAATTATAAATTCTAATTTGTATAGACGCTCTTGTTATCAAAAGGAATGAACAAGAAACAAAAATGTTTGAAAATCAATGGGGGGTAACTCTATGTTTTTTCATGAAAATCAATAAAGTAATTAATAATATTACTCATATTAATAAACTAAATAAGAGTAGTGATATCAATAATAATAAAATATGCCATATAAAATTAAAATTGAAGTACTAATAAAAATAATACATATGAATGAAAATAAAATACAGTGTAACCCGGATATAAGAGACCCTGATATAAGAGAAACCCGGATATAAGAGAGATTATATCTGGTCCCAAATTAGAGCCTGTGTTAATGTATATATAAGAGACCAAACCCGGATATAAGAGAAACCCGGATATAAGATACTTCTTATCCAGGCCCCGACAACTCTCTTATATCCGGGTTACACTGTAATATCAAATTAAATAGAGATAGAAAAGCCCAACCACGTGTATGCAGGGTTTACGGGGAATTTTTGCCTAAGCCTATGGGCTCAGATTCACTCCACATAAAAACGGCCTTGTGCCACATCCTGCCTTGTGGGGAGATGAGGTAAATGATCTCAGTACAGATCTGCCTTATCTACTGTGTTTGCTTTTCCGACCTTACTTTTGTGTGCAAACACCAACTCGTAGTTTGTGAACTCTTTTGCCTTCTTACCTGTTGATTTGCTTTACGTATATTGTTTCCTAGCTTGCCAGATTTAATTTTTGCTCTTTTTCTTTTTATCGCAAACGTTTATTAATTCTGTTCATTGGACAGTTGTGTTATTTACGTTGCATTTTCATCATTATCTTATTATATCCCAAGTTTTGCCTGAAAGTGAAAGCAATTTTTTTTTAGGTCAGTAGGAAGGGATTTTATTGACCAACTTTAGTTTAAAAAGTATCTGTAATGTTGGGCTTTGCCTAACTGGCAAGTGTTGATTAAAATGTGTTTATTGTTAATAAACTCATTCTAAGCATTCTAAGGAGATAGTTGATGGAGAAATCTAACACTAACCCAGCTTAACCATAAAAATTGAGGGACATGTAGTTAATGTTCTGAATAATATTACTAACTAATGAGTTAAACCAGTTTACAAACTAATTTCTTTCTCTCACAGTGAGCGCCATACTGAACATTTTATGGCAAACATGACCCTTGATGCCCACAAAAAAATGAAAGGTCAAAAGCATGTTTTTTCACATTACACTGCTGTTATTTTGACTATCTTTACTTTTCGGCAATGTTCGTTGTTTTAAAAAGCAATGATTAGAATTTTAGCGAAACCTAAACATATAAAAATGAATTTATACGTTTTCTTTCTTCTTGAAAATTGACAACAAAAATAACAAACCCTATTTATTATATTATTTGTTGGAATGGTTAGCAAAACATTGTCTAATTGTTAATTGATTCAAACTTCATAAAATGGTAAATAATAAGGATTTCCTTAGAGTTGGTTCACATATTTTAATAAATTAGTAAATGTTTATAAATTCATGAATAAAAAATTGTTTTCATATTTCTTTCTTTATAAATTGGTAAATGATAAATATTGCATTGCATTAGTTTTAATTGTATTAGTTTTTAGAATGTTGTAAATATAAAATTATTCTTGTAAATAAACAATCTAATAAATAGTCTTTATTATTTTTGTTGTAAATTCTCAAGAACAAAAACGTATTAATTCACTTTCATCATATATTTAGGTTTTATCACAATTCTAACCATTGCTTGTTAAAACAATTGTTGTGAGACCAATACTTCCCTACATCATGGACTCTCCCAGTACTATATTATTATGTGAATGGTAGTATCATCGGAGTAGTAGCACCAGTAATGCACAGCCGTACGATACCAATATCCTGTACGATACCAATATCGGACACCACTGGATAGTAAGCTCTGCTTACACTATTCTTTGTAACTTTTCTGTTTCATATATCTTTCTTACCTCTAACCCATGTTCCGTGTTTTCCTTCCGTGGCCCCTACTTCGGGTCCACGTCAACAATAAACATTGCCGATGAGTGAAGGGAGTTAAAATAATAGCGGTGTGAAGGGAAAGAGCAATCATTTGATACTCTGTTTTTTGTGCACATGAAGGTACAAGTTTACCCATTTTTCTTTTCCTGCCATGTTCCTATAGCAATGAAAGATAGCCATGATTAGCATGCATTTATTGTGGCGGATGGTGGAAATAGTCAACAAATATTTGGTGATGTCCACGTATCATTCACGTAAATGACTTTTTTATACTTAAGCTGAGCAGAAGACAAGACTTCTTCAGTTCACTTGTAAACTGATGTAATTGAATAACCTGTTACCCCCATGAGTGACTACACTATAGGTAGTAACTACCTATAAATATCTGTAAGTCAACTGACTACAAAGACCATCTGCGACTTGTTCCAGTTGGACAGTCGAACTCTCTGCCTCTGAGCAGAGAGGAACCCGGATGAGGCTCTGCCAAAGAGCAGAGTCTCGTTCGAGGGGGTAGACTGACCCTGAACCTGTTTATGCACGTTCGAATAGGGAATATTTTTAGCCGGGCCTACGGGCTCAGAGATCCCACGTTAAACCCGGCCCTGTGCCACATGTAACCCTCATGGGGGGGGTAGCTAAATATACTAGCTGCGACCTGTTCCAAACTAAACAGTCGAACTCTCTGCCTCTGAGCAGAGAGGAACCCGGACGAGGCTCCGCCGAAGGGCAGAGTCTTGTTTGGGGAGGTAGACTGACCCTGAACCCGTTTATATAGTTTCAAAAGGGAATATTTTTGGCTGAGCCTATGGGCTCGGAAAACCCACGTTAAACCTGGCCTTGTGCCACATGTAACCATCGTGGTGGGGTAGCTAAATATTCTAACTGGGATCTGTTGAGTACCACTCACACTTATGAGAGAACTACCGACCTTCCAATAGTAGCAGTCACCACTGGATTGACTTGCGACGACCTTATGCATAACTGTTACCTTTATTCTTATTGTACTGGTTTTTACAATAAACCTTTACTTATTTTATCCACCATGTTTTTCAAGTATATATTCCTAATAGCACGGAATATAACATAAACTTTCTAGAGTAGGAAATGCATTCACAGAGTGATTCACATTAATTCAAATTTTGTGTGCAAATTTACAGTCGGGTGCTTTGTTGCGATCGAAGGTTCAACTGTGACAGATCAAGGCTTATAGTCTATCAAGGTTTATAGTGGCTTGCTCAAACTTTTAAACCAAGCTATTTGCACATTTATTTGCCCTATGGCAGATAAATTTGATCCCAAACTCATGCCTGAGTTTGACAGTATCAATTCCAATCAGTCTATTGTCAAATGGACTGAAAAGGTAGAGTTGGTATTCATTTGCTGCATTATCTGTCACTGAACAAAGAGAAAAAGGGTGATTTCTCTTGCATAAAGGATGCATTGTACACAGTCTTTGTCACATTTCTGGTGTATGAACATTACATAATGCTTTTCCTGCACCCTGGGGAGTAGATGTGTCTCCCTAGAAGAGCTGCTCTATTCTACTTAGTGATATGAGTTAACAAGGCCTAATATACACCTTTGTAGCTAGGTCACCAGATTACACCAAGCAACTCATTCAAAACCTGAGTCAGAGCAATAGAAAAAGATGATCCTTTGGGAGTAGGACTGATGGTAATGGCTGTCTGACTAGTGCTTGATAGGAGCAGACTGGGGGGAAATTTTTGCTTCCTCACTCAAAAGTGAAATAAAGCAAAGACCTTCTAGAAATATTGTGTGCTGCTTCCAGATCTAGAGATGGACCATCTGTTGCAAGATTGCAGGGGAAAATGGTGCTACAATTCAGCGTTATCCAAAACTGTACCCAATGTGGAAAAAGAAAAATGTAGACATAGTAACACTTGGTGGTGGAGTGCATGTATGTAGAGTTTGAGCTATTGACCTCGGAGTAGGCGATGGAGAGAACATTTTGATAACACTTTTGGCGGTACATGGCAGACCTTTGGGGTCTGATTTATTATCTGGCACTGACACAATCAAGGCAATAGGTGAGATGTGCATTTTGACATCAGGGGAGGGGTATGCTTCCATGGTAAATATCTACCCATGTGCGCAAAATTATGCATTGATGAACCTGACTTTCATGCAGAATTTGATCAGAAATGAAATGAGTGGATAGCGTTGTGGCAGTGGGCAGAAATTAATGTGCCTACCAAACAGCAAAACTGCAGAACAGAGAACCCTAACCTCTGCCAAGTTCATGAGTGTGTATGATAAAGAACTTCAGCAGTGGAATAACAATGGCTGACTAATTCCCTGATGAGCAGGAATTTGGACCACCAAAAGGACTAATTGGGTTAATGGCTATAGTAAAGCAGAATAAGTCAAAACTTTGTCTCATGCTTACAGTTGATGCAGAGGTAAATTGAGGGAGTGACATTGCAAAGGGTCAAATGCCTCGCCCTTAGACACTAGGGCAGCCTATTTACAGGTTCAAATTTGCATGTAACTCTGGTCATTTTATGGAAAGTGGTACTACCTGACCAGACTAATGAAATCCATCATGAGAGCTGTGCTACCTTAAGAAAGACAATCAAAAAAGCAACTTCAGCATAAATTGATGACACCTATATCAATGAGGATATGTTACCAGCCTCATACATCACAGAACATCTATTACACTTGGATCTCATAAGTAAAAACCCAGAACTCTTGATAGATGGTGCTAAAGGGCTTGGTTTGACAGTGTTTGAGGAGAATGGCATCTTGCCTGTAGAAATGGAGGAATTCACTTGCAGACGTCCCTGAAGTAATTACTAGAAGAAAGGTATTTTCCCCTCTTTGACAATTTTGTGGGACATCTTTCAGTATGCAGATGGTTGTGTATAGCAACTGAAATTGGGCAGGTGTGGTGATAAAAGGATGTGATGATGCCCCACCCAGGAAGATGTTAATAGAGACTGTAGACAGATGCAGAATGACTCTTCCAGAGATGAATGGTGTTTAAATGTCAAGGGGTTTGACACATGGGTTGACACAAAGCTATTTGGTGGCTGGAGTATCACTTGATGTGAGTAGATCAACCAGTGAAGACACATGCTAGCTGAACAGGACACACAGCATACCAACCTTGCAGAGCTGGACACGATGATAAAGGGAGTAAATTTTGCCATACAGGGGGAAGTGAAAATTCTCCAATTAAAAACCAAGTCCTTGTGTGTTCATCACTGACTCACTAATATTCTAACTGGTAAGGCGAGGGTCAGTACCAAGACGGCAAGTGAGATGTTGATAAAGAGAAGGCTGGAGACCTTCTCAGAGTTAGAGACTAAAAGACTGAGATATAGATACATAGATGGAAACGATGAGACTGAGATAGATACGAAGAGACTGAGATAGATATTTAGAAACAAAAAGACAAAGATAGATAGAAAGAAAGGAAGAGACATAGATAGATAGATAAGAAGAGACTGAGATAGATAGATAGATAGATATGAAGAGACTGAGATAGACTGATAGATAGATATGAAGAGACAGAGATAAATATATATGAAGAGACTGAGTTAGATAGATATGAAGAAAAAACTGGGATAGACAGATACAAAGAGACAGAGATAGATAGATAGGAGATAGATATGAAGAGACAGAGATAGATAAGAAGCGACTGAGATATATAGATACAAAAAGACTGTAATAGATAGATAAGATAGATACAAAGAAACTTATGTAGATATGAAGAGACTGAGATAGATATATACAAAGAGGATAGATAGATAGATAGATAGATAGATAGATAGATATGAATAGACTAAGATAGATAGATAGATAGATAAATAGATAGATAGAAGAGACTGATATAGATAGATAGATAATGAAGAGACTGAGATAGAAACAATGACAGAGATAGATAGATAGATAGATACAAAGAGACAGAGAGATAGTTATATACAAAGAGGATAGATAGATAGATACAAAGTGACTGAGATAGATACAAATAGACTGTGATGGATAGATAGATACAAAGAGACTGAAGTAGATAGATATGAAGAGACTGAGATAGATAGATAGATAGATAGATATGAAAAGACCGAAATAGATATAAAGAGACTGAGATAGATATAAAGAGACAGATAGATAGATAGATATAAAGAGACAGATAGATAGATACAAAGAGACTGAGATAGATAGATAGATAGATAGATAGATAGATATAAAGATAGATAGATACAAAGAGAGTGAGATAGATAGAAATGAAGAGAGTGAGATAGATAAATAGATAGGTATGAAGTGACTGAGATAGATATGAAACAACACAGGCATAGATATATAGATCGATATATATGAAAAGACATTGATAGATATGAACATATCAAGATAGAAAAATAAGTTATCATAGCCTTTTTTTATTCCTCTAAAATTTCTGCGTGAACAACATTTCCAGCAACACATCTATTTTCTAAAGTTTCTTTTGTCATTATACTAAGTCCACTTGAATTTCCGACTCTGGACCTAGCTCAAAAGAGCTGACACTGATAGAATGGCTTGAATAATTTCCTAATATTTTATTAATATTATTCATGATTATGAGTCCCATAATCCATTAGGGTCAAGGGGTCCCATATGTACAGCAGCTATAGCAACAGTGCTGTGTCTTGGGCAAGACAGCCTGATGGAGTCCAACCCTCTCCAGGATGGTCTGAATTTAATTCAAAGTTTTCTTTTTCCTAGACTAGTCACCACCCAAGGCTAAAGGAGCCAGTCTATTTATCCATAGCTGGGGGTGTGGGGAGAAGAGATGGATTCATACCTTTCCCAAGGGTATTAGTACATAAGTGAATGTATTGAACTTGATTGGAATTCAAACTTAGATCTCCAATTCCTCAATCTGAGCTGATATTCATTACTCAATCATATCTAATTAAGAAAAGTTAACATTTTTTCAACTAATTTTTAGTAATATGAAATGCCAGATGACGACAATGCTTATTATGAATGCTGTAGTTTTTCTAACTTAGGACTAAATTTTAACAAAAGTAGATATAAATTCTTTTTATACAAATAGGATGAATTAAAAAACAATTATCCACAGAAACATTGCTTATATATGGTAATTTTTTAAATCTAAATTAAAAATAAATGACACATATGAAATATTTGTTAATATAGGCTTTTAAAAATTGTTATGCAAATTAAATAATGCTACTTAGGTTGTAAACTCCATTTTTAGTTTTATAGAACACATTGCAATGATCAGTATGCTTGTCTTGATAGATCAGTTGAGTATCATACTCACTAGGTGCTCCCGACTTTTGACCTTGATTGGAATTTGAACTAAGCCCTCTGATTCCTCAATCTGAGCGAATATTTATTACTCCATTATGCCTAATTAATTAAGCAAACTTAACATTTTTTCAGTTGTTAATTCCATAATTCTTTTCAGCTCCAATCAACTAATTTGTAGTAATATGAAATGCTAGATGACAGTTTTCTCACTTACGATTGAATTTTGACAAAACAGATATAATTTTTTATACTAATAGGATGAATTAAAAACTTTGACAGAAATATTGCTTATATTTTGAATTTAAAAAAATTTGAATTCAAAATAACTATTATAAATGAAATGTTTATTTAAATACGTTTTTAAAAAATTATTAAGCAAGTCAAATATTCTTATTTATGTTGTAAAATAATTTTGTACAGTTTTAAGAAAATCTAATTAAACAGATTATTTTGACTTATTTAGATAAATGTTTTGTTCTGCTCTGTCTGACTAATTTGTGTGAAACATCAGATGACAACAATGCTTATTATGAACGTTGTAGTTTTCTAACTTAGGACTAAATTTTGACAAAACAGATATAAATTCTTTTTATGATAAATTTTGAAAAAAGATTTATCTACAGAAACATTGCCTATATATGATAATTTAAAAATTTTAAGCTAAAAATAAATAACAGCCATGAAATATTATTATATTATTGTTAACATATGCTTTTAATATTATGATATTATTAACATATTCTTTTAATATTATATTATTAACATATGCTTTTAATATTATTAACATATGCTTTTAATATTATAATATTATTAACATATGCTTTTAATATTATAATATTATTAACATATGCTTTTAATATTATAATATTATTAACATAAATTAAATAATCCTACTTATGTTGTAAACACCATTTTTAGTTTTATAAAACATAATATATTGCAATGATCAGCACACTTGTTTTGATAGACCAATTACAACTGAGTCGTGTGTTTGATCCGCACTGGGTGCTCCCTACATTTGGCCTTGTGCTACATTTAAGATATGCTTTATAAAATAGCTATATTCATCACTTTTTAGCTTTTTGGCTGGTATGAAAGCATAGTACCTGTTCTCTCCTTATTTTAGATGAGAGAAGTCATCTGGTCCTGGGGATTCCAACTCTGTGGCAGCACCTTCCTCATTGCACTAAGTAAGGTTATGCCAGTATAATATCAATGCCAGAGTGACAGTGGACACAGGAACTGGGAAATCTTTTTCCTTGTCCATATGCATATTCATGTATATGGGATCCCAGCCTTAAAGACAATCTTGTATCACACCCTGCTATAGTAGGGAGGTCAGGTAAATAATCATCTGTCTTGATAGATCAATTACAACTGAGTAGTGAGTTTGATCCTTACTGAGCGCTCCCTACTTTGGGCCTTGTGCCACATCTAAGCTATGCATAGAACATCACTATATTAATTGTTTCTTGGCCTTTTCATAGTCTCAGTTCTCTCCTTATTTGAAATGGGCAAGGCAGCCATTCCTGGAGATACCAACCCTGTAGTAGCGCCTTCCTCATTGCACTAAGAGAGGTGGGGGTCAGCGTAATATTGATGTCAGTATGACAGTGGTCGCAGGGATAGGGAATTTTTGTCCTTGGCTCATAAGCATGTGTATAGGCACCCCACATAAAGAAATGGTTCTGTGTCACATCCTCCCTTAGTGGAGAGGTCAGGTTAATAAATACTTTTCTTACTAGTTCAATTCAGGGTAGTGGGTTCAATTTTCACTGGGTGCTCCATACTTGAAGCCTTGTGCCACATCTAAGCTATGCTTAGTAAATTGCTACATGTTTGCAGTAGGGGCCGGACCATTTTGTTCTATTAGTGTAAGGTGGGGGACACAGTGGCAAAATTTAGCTTCATATGAATTTATAAAAGATGATCTACATGTAAAATGATTGTGTATTTTCTGTGACCTCTGACCTATATTACCAAATATGTTGTTCTCAAGAAAGAAAAAGAGAATAAAAAAAACGATTGACATGAATATGACTTGGAATCTGAGTGAAGACAGGATTCCAATGTGGAGAAAGATGGGCACATCTTTCCTTTATTATGAAATACTGATTCTCTAAGCGTAGCTTAGATATGGCACAAGGCCTGTGAGGATCAAACTCATTATTCAGTCATAACTGTTTTAGTGAGACAAGTTTGCTAACCCTTACACCATGCTTAGGTGCCCCCCCCCCCTTTATTGTGAAATAAATGTAAATACCTACCCAAGTATGAGTCCCCAAATTACTGGAAGATCAAGTAATATGTGAGAGAAAATAGCGTATGAAATTGCTTCGACAAGACAAGGTGAAAAAGCTAAACGCACAACCGCAAAGGACAACTTTTTCAGTGCCTCAGGATCAAGTCCCAAACCAGCACGGATCAGGATCACAGTCAGTGCCGTATTCCTGGGAAAAGAAAAAAAGAGAGAAAAAAAACTTTTTTTTTTGTTTTTACATTGGCCATTTGTTGTTTAAGCAGAAAACAGTTTTGTTTTAAAAAAATGACAGCTTACATCAATGATCAGACTTACTAATTAGAAGATATGTATTACACATTGACCATTGAATATACCAATAATAAAACAAATATACAACCTGTGACCAACAAGGGTGTGGAATCGTCCATGTTATTTTAACACCCCTGCTGTGGGAACAATCTATTTTTTTACACCCACGTAAAATTAAGCTTATCCAATGAAAACTTCATATTTCCAATCAGAGAATTCTATTGGCTTACAGCTCGAAAATTTGAAAGCTCATGTGAAAAGAAGTAAATTGCGCCATTCGTCCCGGAGCCTATGAGATGGTATAAAAACCCAAGAACACGTGTCACGCCGAGCAGTCCCGAGCAAACCACGACGACAACGACAACCAATTTCGACCGCTCACACATTGCCAAAATGTAACGCTCAAGGAACTCCCGTCTTTGACTAACGCAGTCAGACGTTAAAGAACTTTCCAACTTATAAAAGGAAGATTTTTGACTGACCAACTCAGTCAGCGGATCGAACTCAGAGAGATGCCAGACTAAGCTACGCTACTCGAAACAATAACTTTCCCGCGTAAAAAGAACACCGCTGACTCATCGACATCTGGCTCGAATAATCCTCTGTGACCAAGAAATATTTCCGAACTTTAAACAAACTTTGCTTACGTAAAGTGAACAAGAAAATATTCACTACTAAATAAGTAAAAGAACTACGATCGAACTAAAGTCTTAACTACAGTTAAGGGTACGCAACTTCAGTTGACTTAACCAAAAGAACAGTACGTAAATAATTGCATAGACATTTCATGTTGAACCTTAAATGAACAATTACGTTACCGAAAACTCAATCTAACATAACTTGTAATATTACACGAATATATTGAACACTAGAACAATCTGGATATTATAATACAGTGTAACCCGGATATAAGAGACCCGGATATAAGAGAGATTTTCTCTGGTCCCAAATTAGAGCCTGTGTTAATGTATATATAATAGACTAAACCCGGATATAAGAGAAACCCGGGTATAAGAGCGATTTTCTCTGGTCCCAAATTAGAGCCTGTGTTAATGTATATATAATAGACCAAACCCGGATATAAGAGAAACCCGGGTATAAGAGAGATTTTCTCTGGTCCCAAATTAGAGCCTGTGTTAATGTATATATAATAGACTGAACCCGGATATAAGAGAAACCCGGGTATAAGAGACCTCTTCTCCGGTCCCGACAACTCTCTTATATCCGGGTTACACTGTACAAACAACATTAAACACACCAACTTTTCGACAACACAAAAACATCATTGTAAATATTGTTTAATTGTATATAAATGTGTGTATTATTTGAATTGCATTATTGCCTTGTTGTGTTTCATATTTTTAAACATTTTTATTGTTGAGGATGAATGTCAAGAACACGCCAGCCTAACAACCAAATCCTTCTGATAATTTACATCGCTATTGATAAAGAAACTTATTGTAGGTATCTCCTGTATCACATAAATGGGGAATGGGGGTTTAACTTGATGTTATATTGTGAAGCCTTCACCTCCATTCTCAATAGCTTGGACATTAAGGGATTGATATATCCTATTATCATTACCAGTAGAAAGCTAATGTTTGAAGTGTGGCATAAATGATCACCTCACTGTTTCTTGCATAGAGAAGAAGGCCTCTGAAGTTCTGTCTAAGCAGATGTAATTTTTTGGCATAGTTAACCATCTCAACGTCACTGAAATAACTCTCAAGTTGAGACTTCTAATTCCGTGGTGCCTGTAGTGGGCATGCCGTCAACTGGGTTTTATGGCCAAAAGGCTCCAGTTGGGTCCCTTCTGAGGCTCACATTTCCTAACACTCCTTCAACTGCCACTAGTGTGGACAAGAAGAGTCAAGGGGAATGGCTAGTCATGAAGAGGGCCTGAAGGACATGCTAAGCTGTGGAACCTCAAGGGTAAGGACACTAACAGCTCCCTGGTTAGCTATGCCAAAAAATTACATCTGCTTAGACAGAAATATGACCTGTCATACAATAAAATCCTAAAACTAAAAAAGATAGAAGAGTCCTTAAATGTTAAACAATGAAATCAATCTGTACCTAGTGTGGGCAGCAGGCTCTTCATTTTCTGCTCCATCTTCCAGAAAAATTATGACCCTTCACCAGTGACTAGGCAATTTATCCCCCACCCCCAATTTCTAATGATTGTACTATAGGAATGCATTGAAAATCAGGAAGAAAGGGATTGTCAGTGGTCAGGAATGAATGCAAGCATTACTGATAGAATAAGGCTATTATATGTATAATGGAAATGCATTGCTAATGATTTTACTATAGGAATACATTGGAAATCAGGAAGAAAGGGATTGTCAGTGGTCAGGAATTAACCCATTAAGTGCCAAATTTTTTTAATGTGCATCTTTGGACCAGACAGGTGTTTTAGGAGTTTATTTATTGCTTGTGTTTAATTTCAGTAGTTACCATTATCGTTTTTATAGAAACTAGAACATTAAATATATATGTGTATAAAACATCAAATATATATGTGTATAAAACATCAAAAAATAATATTGATTAGGAATAATAAAAAAAATACTTTTTAAAATAGTCATTATTTTTCTACTCGTGAAATGTAAAATTACGACAGAAAGTGTCGTCTTACGGCTAATAATAAAAACTTTAAAGGCTAAGTGTTGTAAAATATACCTCTGCAAATGCTATGTATGTAAGCAATTCAATGTAAATACAAGGAATAACATGTAGTGAGTTTAATTTTAACAGATCCCCAAATGGGGCTCATGGCAGGTAATGGGTTATTACAAGCAATTACTACAACAGAGAATGTGTAAGCAAATTCAATTCAATACACATAATGTCAATGAAATCAATATTATTGAAGTAGGTAAATAAGTAATATAACCTGAAAGATTTGTACGAGAGACATTTTGCAAGATTGGACTCACCTGAGAACAAATGATAAAGTATTACCAACACTTCTGTGAGGAAGTAGATGCACAAGAAATCCCATAATTATCATTCCTAGGAATAAAAATATCTCAATGTAAATATTAAATTTTGGTCGAGATTTTAGAATGCAGTAAAGAAATCCAAAAGAATAGAAATATACGAGGACTGATAAAAAAATGCTATAAAAAGCAAAGAACAGCACACATCAATTTGGCATTGAATCTCCTTTGAAGTAATCTCCTTCTGAAGCCCCACACTTTATCCAGCATCATTTCTATTGATGGAAGCTATCCTGAAATTCCTCTTTTTGGGATAGTGAGCAGCTACCTCATCATATTCTCTTGGATTTGCTTCGACATTTTGAAATATAGTTCCTTACAAGTGGGATTTGATTTTTGGAAAGAGGAAGTCACAAGGGGCAGGATCTTGGAAATATAGTGCTTGGCAGACCTGGGGAATGTTGGTCTTGGCCCAAAACTGCTGCACAATCAGTTCTATATAAGATCACCTTCTTTGAAAATTGGAAAAATACAATAAAAAATTAAACATTTGTCTATAGATTCATGCTCTGATCGCATGGTAATTACATTTGCATGGAACTGGGTTGCTCTTTTTTTTTATTCTTTTTTCTGCAGGTCAGCATTTTTACTCCATCTTAATTGATTTCGATATTGAGCACTCTCCATAATTACCTGGGATGGTTTCGGTCTTTGTCTTTTCTTTACCTTTTGTGTCAATGTTTCTTTTCCCATTTTTGCTCATTTTTTTGTTGGTTCTTTTGTTTATTGACTCCATTTTCTTTTGTCACATTAAGTGCATTTGTTTGACAGACCCTGTATTGCTAGCTTCACATGTGCAGATTTTACCAATATTTGGTTTTGTTATATATATATATATGTGTGTGTGTGTGTGTGTGTGTGTATATATATATATGTGTGTGTGTGTGTATATATATATATATATATATATATATATATATATATATATGGTGGACTCTCCTGTCGTATTCAATGTATGAGTGTCAAGCAGCTCAGTTCCTAGGAACCGACAGCCCAGACACCAGCACATATGATTTGATTATAGTGGTGAAGGCTTTGTGCAGAACCAATCACACTTTTTGAAGGGCTGAATACAGAGACCTGGTGAACTATGTACCACAAGGTCCCCAAACGACACTCTGCAGGTTTTGAATTCAGAGTTATCCAGCATCATTTCCATTGATGGAAGCTATCCTGAAACTCCTCTTTTTGGGATAGTGAGCAGCTACCTCATCACATTCTCTTGGATTGCTTCGATGTCTTGAAATCTTGCTCCTTTCAAGTAGGATTTGATTTTTGAAGAGGAAAAAGTTACAGGAGGCAAGAATCAAAAGAATATGGTGTTTGTCAGACATGGAAAATGTTGTACTTGGCCAAAACTGATGCACAAGCCATTGTCACTGATGGAAACTCTGTATTGTGGTTAGACGATCACACTCTACACACTTTCCTCCCAAGTACTGGTGAGACGACCACACTCTACACACTTTCCTTCCAAGTACTGGTGAGACGACCACACTCTACACACTTTCCTTCCAAGTACTGGTGAGACGACCACACTCTACACACTTTCCTTCCAAGTACTGGTGAGACGACCACACTCTACACACTTTCCTTCCAAGTACTGGTGAGATGACCACACTCTACACACTTTCCTTCCAAGTACTGCTATAAACAACAGAAGTGAGTAAAGAACATTATAACTTAGTGTACATGTACAACAGAGTTCTAGGTAAATCTGTGCTTCACTCTGTGTACTTTAGCTCCATTACTATAGTATACATATAAATTTTAAGAATTTGAGGGATCTGTACAATGAACTTAGTTAAAAAATGAAAATATCAACATGTAAGCGGATTATGTAATCCAATTATCATTAGTGGTGTATTACTTTAAATCATAAGTCACACTTAAAAACAAGTCTGTACTAATAAAAGTGACACAAACATTATAGCACATAATTTTGATGTGTCAGTCCTTCCATAGTTTTATTTTATTTCTTTTAAACTGGGATAGTTGCTACATCCAGATCGACTGCTACTCACCCACATCCAGGCCCACTGCGACTAACCCATATTCCAGCCCATTCCTACTCGCAAACATCTAGGGTCTATTGCTACTAACCTACATCCAGGCTTATTCCTATCAGCCCAGATCCAAGCCCATTACCACTAACCTATACTTCAGCCTCTTCATTCTAACTCATACAACAGGGTCTATTGCCCACATCCAGGCCTACTAACCCAGATCCTGGTTCATTACTATTAACCCATATTCCAGCCCGTTCCTACTAGGCCCACATCTGGGCCATTGCTGTTACTACTTGCTCATATCCAGGCCCATTCTTACTAGCTGACACTGGTTTAATTAGTGAAACATTTTTCCAAATTGTCTTATATATTTACCACATTTATGTATATCAGAATGAAACACTGGCTTTGTGTTTTGAAAGAAATAGCAATTTTCTATCATTAAATTGAATTGTGACTACTGACTGTGTAGTAGCTCAAATGGCAAAGAAGCTATTTACATTATTTACATTGTTCAGACTGTTGTCCTTATCTTTATTTCGGCTTTTGTACGCTCTGGCCTTCTTCAAGTCATTGGAATTTCAAACCGAACCCTTTATTTTGTCCACTGGGGTAGATTGTTCTAGTTCCATGTGCCACACCTCTTCTGGATGGTTTTTGTTCACCACTGCAAATCTACGGGTCATGACCCATTCATGAAAAATAATTTCTTAATTTTTTGCTTCTTCCCTTAATTTAAATTTAACATAGGTCATATTCGACTGATCGATCTGAGTAAAGCCGACAAACCTTATAACCACCCAACATTTTTCTTTTTTTTGTAAAAAGAGGCTGTATTTTGCTTTTAAATCTAAATAAATTATTCACTCGCTAGTAATTTACAATCACCTGATGAGATGCAATTGTGTAGTGATTTTGACAGGTTTTCGATGTAAAAAATGTAAAAAAGGAACATGATTTATACAAATGTTTTCTACACTACATCTTTCTTTTGCATTTTTCTTTTTCTATCAATAAATTTAATGTATTGCAATTTTAATGTCTTTTCTGTTCCTTTCCTTTCAAAAATTTGCTCATTGTCACTTGATATCCAGCCTGCAACTCCATTTCTCAAAGTCATTTTTCATTTTCCTTGTACACTCTCACAAACACACACACACACACACATACACACACACACACACACACACATATATAATTATTTTAAACAATATATATATATATATTTTTTTTTTAAGCATTTCACCCCAAGCAAGGCGGGAAGCCACTAGCGCGCAAGGGGTTACAGAAGATTTGGAGCGAGAGCAGATAGGAGTGATAGAGGAAAGGATGTGGAGAAGAATAGTGGATAGATCAAGGCAACTGGAGATGTCGATTGACATTACATTTGAACAGTTGGAGATTATAGTTGTCAGGGAAACAGGAATAAGGAAGGGAGTTCCACAGGCGAGAGGTGCAAGATATGAAGCTATTGGAGTAGAAGAGACGTCTACATTTAACAGTTTCAACAGTGAAAGGGTGAGAGTGGGATGCCAGCCTCATAGGACGCTTGAATTCATGGAGTCTGGGAACCAGCAAAAGCAGCTCATCGGAGCAATTACCGTGAAAGTATTTTAAAAAAGAAAGAGAGAGGCAACGGCATGTCTGTGAGAGAGCGACTGCAGATGAGATGTCAGATCAGGGCCAATTACATTGCATATCCATCTCTGGATCTTATCAAGAACCCCGAGGCATGGCAGCAAAAATTTCCTGGCCCGGCACAGGGAGCCAACTTTCCTTGCGGTGGTTGAAGCAATTGACTCAATGTATTTGTTCCATCTCAGGTCAGCAGTCAGCATGAGACCAAGTAGCCGCAGAGAGGTGCTCTCGAGAAGTTGAGCGTCAGACATTCTAATGGGATGCGGTGAAGGATCTCTGTGGTGATTAATAGAGAACAGTTCTGTATATTAATAATAATAATAATAATCATGAAGAAAACCGTAAAGATTCATTTTGGCTATAATTTATTTTGTGAATATTTTAATATATTCATCTCTTTAGAAAGGAATCTTTTAGCAAATGGAGACAATTTCCCCAGATTGATATATTAGATTGATAGGGGGAAGGGAAAGCAAGAAAGAAGAGAAGAAAGAAGGAGGATAAGAGGGAGGCAAGTTCTTTTAAAAAGTGAGATAGAGAGAGAGAGTAAAGAAAGGAAAGGGAAGAAGGAAGTGATGAATGGATAGTAGTAAGCCTAAAATAGACTGACCTGGCCAAGAAGTTTTTTCCTTAAAATCTGGAACTTTGTACATTGGGTTATATGGCAAATTGACCGATATAGCCTGTTATTTTAGGCAGGACAAATCAACACAATTCCAAAGTAGTTAGTCTAATAAAGAGGCCCTTAATACAAATAATAAATACAATAATGATAATAATATCAAACATAAATGAAAAGATTTTAAATACAGATAAACAATAAAAGTAAAAATAAAAAAAATGTAAGAAGATGCATGGATAATAATAATCATGAAATTAAAATCTAGTATATCAGTCTATGGAAATTGTCTTCATTTACTAAAATATTTTGGTCTGAAGAGATGAATATATAGAGATATTCACAAAATAAATTATAACCAAAATGAATCATTAAGGTTTCCTTCTTGTTTATTATTATTATTATTATTATGCTTTGTAGTTTACATTGAGCTCTTCCTGGAATAATATCCTCTTTGGAATTATCCTTACTGGTCACAAATTGGCAATATATATATATATATATATATATATATATATATATATATATAGTAGCAGCCATACCCAGCTAGTCGATCAGAAAAAGCATTCAGTTAGAATGGAGCAAAAACAGCATCATGTTTACATGTAACAGAGTCTATCTTCTTCAATTACTTTGAAGTACTTTCATTAAAAAACATTTTGAATTAATGCAGTTACTGATATAACAGAAGTAGTTGGTATTTATTCAACCGAGGACATGAAGGGGTAAAACAGGCAACATGAAGACCCACTTCAGACCACAACTATTTTGGAGTTTTTGAAATTCAATTTGTCAGTGTGCTACCAGGAATGTAAAAGAGGATACATTTATAAAGCAATTGATAAGTTTGATGAAGATTGGTTGGAAGATCAATGAAAAATAAGAAAGAAACCAGTGAAAATTGTCATTTTTTGCTGTTTACACAGGTTTTCACTATCTGGGTGGACTCAATTATCAAGTTAAATGACTGTTAAACAATCAACTTATTGTTGGCTACAATTGAGTGAAGTTTATATTAGATTGCTTGAAAATTGAGGGAGTTTTTAGTTCAAAATTTGTGTTGAAATCAATTTGTGTTGGAATCGATTTTTTGTTTTTCACATTTTTTCACTAAACACAGTGGTGTAGAAAGTAAAATGTGGTATCGTTGAGCTTGTTATGATATAAGTAATCTACATACTGAGTTTGAACAAAATTGGAGGAGAAAGCTAAATTTATTGATTTTTGATCAGCATTATTGATTATTTAAAAATTATCGATTTTTTATGCTAAGAACTCATGTATGTACCAAGTTTTTCCAAAATCAGTTGAACGGATCTTGAGTGAAAAGGTATCACACAGACAGACAGGCATCCTCTGTTTTATATATATATATATATATATATATATATATATATATATATATACACACACACACACACACAAATATATGTGTGTGTGAAATTTTTATAGTCCTGTATTCATTCCTCCATAGTTTGCTTAGACTTTTCTGCTAACCTGATGAATATTTATAATTTTATTCTTAAATTTAAAAATGTTGATAAACCAATAAAATTTTTGCTCTTGTATATAGATACTTGTTACAAAATAAAATCCTTGCATTTGCCTTGATAAAGTCCCTCACAGGACAAAACGCATTGACTAAGATAAGTTTTCCTTTTGTCTTTATTCATATTTATATATGTATAAAACACGCAAACAATTTCTGCTTTCTGGTCGTTAGATCTGATAAAATAATTTAATTTATTATTCCTCTTAATATCTGTCTATATTTCTGAGATGAGGTATTATGTACATTATTTACATTATTCGAACTATTGTCCTCATCTTTGTCGCCATATTTATTACAACGTTTTGGCCCTTCAGTATCTGTCTATATTTCTGAGATGAGGTATTATGTACACTATTTACATCATTCAGACTATTGTCCTCATCTTTGTTGCCATATTTATTACAACGTTTCGGCCCTTCAGTATCTGTCTATATTTCTGAGATGAGGTATTATGTACACTATTTACATTATTCGGACTATTGTCCTCATCTTTGTTGCCATATTTATTACAAAGTTTCGGCCCTTCAGTATCTGTCTATATTTCTGAGATGAGGTATTATGTACATTATTTACATTATTCAAACTATTGTCTCATCTTAATTGCCTCAAGGATAAATGGCACAGTGGATAAGGGCATTGGTTGGATCCAGTGATGGGACCCAAAGGGTGTGAGTTCAATACCCGGTTAAGGCAGTGTAGAACTTTCAGAGGGAAATTAACAGGAGATAACTGATAACTGACATCCATTAAACATGGCACATGGAACTAGAACAGTCTACCTTGGTGAGCAAAATAAAGGGTTCAGTTCAACATTCCAACCCCCTGAAGAAGGCTGGAGCATACAACGGCCGAAACGTTGTAATAAATATGCCGACAAAGATGAGGACAATAGTTCGAATAATGTAAATAATGTTGTTGTTCCTCTTATTTTGAAAAATCTCAATGCATTTTTCTTAAACAGTTTTGTCTCTCATTCTGACCTGAAGAAGCCGAGACCGACAGGCGCGTTGGTGAAATGTATCATTAGAAAGCCTTTTCCCCTCTGTCCCATTATCTCCACTTTTGATTTGCATACGATTTGTACATCCTACTAACATGCATGTATATGTGTGTGTGTGTAAGTGTATATGTACATACACACAGGCTTACAGAAACATCAGGTTGAAACACAGGTTCCTGCAGGATTACCAAAGTTAAGCAATGTTGAGCCTGTTCAGTATCTAGATGGAAGACCAATTGGGAATACCAGTTGTTGTAAGTTTGGATGTGTGGGTGGTAGAATGAATAATAGCTTGGCATTATTAATTGGGGGCCTTGTTCCAATTCCAATTAGGTTCGTTATATTCACTTATGTGCAAATAGCCTTACGAAAGGAATGAATCCACCTCTTCTCCCCCGAGATATAGGTGAATTAGTAAGAATTGTATCACTAAATCATTATTATCTCAAAAACATGCACACACACATAGTAATATATATATATATATATATATATATATATATATATATATATATATATATATATATATATATATATATATATATATATATATATATATATATATATATGGATGGTGGAGTAATGGATAACGGCTTGGATTGAGGAATTGGAGAGCCGAGTTCGAATTCCAGTCGAATCCGTTACATTCACTTACGTGCTAATACCCTTGGGAAAGGTGTGAATCCTCTTCTTCTCCCTCCAACTATGGGTAAATAGCAGGACAGACTGGGTTCTATAGCCTTGGATGGCAACTGGTCTAGGAGAAGGACAACTCTGAATTCAAAACCTGCGGAGGGTCGTTTGGGGACCTTGTGGCATTCGTTGCACCAGGTCCCTGTATTCGTCCCTCCAAAAAGTGTGGATGGCCCTGCACAAAGCCTTCACCACTATAATCAAATCCTGTGCGGGTGTCGGGCTTTCAGTTTCTGGGACCTGATCTGTCTGACCCTCATACGTCGAGTTCGACGGGAGAGTACATTATTATATATATATATATATATGCATTGGGTAAATAACAGAACAGACTGGGTCAAGAAGAAGGACAACTCTGAATTCAAAACCTCCAAACAAACCTGAAGATATGGTCAATCTGGGAGGGGTTCCTCCACCAAGAGTGAGAAGGCCCTACATTTGGACATATATATATATATATATATATATATATATATATATATATATATATATATATATATATATATATATATATTTTAAAGACATTTTTTATGTTTATACGTTCTTTTTATAGATACAAATATTTAAGTAAATGCTCTGTTTATAATAAACAGTATTAACAACATTTACCGGCCTGAATGTCTGAGAAATTTTCATAGAAAATATTCATCCTCCGACAGGAATCGAACCTGTATTCTATACGGAACCGTCATATAGCCTGACATGCTTTTACCGATTGAGCCACAGAGGAGCGTTCAGTTAGCAAGGTCGATTTTACTGTTTTTAAACTACAATTCTCCATGATTTTCTCTCATACATTCATATCTGTTCGATGTGTATCCAAATGTAAACAAATGACGCCACACATTATGAAATGGACAAAGTTCGACAATTATTTTAAGACATTTTTTATGTTTATCTTTGTTGGAGGGCACATATTTTCTATGAAAATTTCTTGGACATTCAGGCCGATAAATTTTGTTAATACTGTTTATTATAAACAGAGCATTTACTTAAATATTTGTATCTATAAAAAGAACGTATAAACGTAAAAAATGTCTTAAAAATAATTGTCAGACTTTGTCCATTTCATAATATATATATATATATATATATATATATATATATTCATGAGAGGAGTTGACCCTGAAAATTTCAGCATGTCAAACAGATTTTACACCACTTTGAAGATTCTGAAAATTTTGTAAACATTGAATTTTGTTGTTTTTGGAGACCTCTCACTGAAAGCATCTTTCATTGCTTGCTTTTGGAACTCTTTTTCCTTCATCTCAACCATTAGGAGTCTCTCAAATTCAATCAAATAATTACGCTTTTTTGGTCACTTGTTTCAAAAATCCCAACGGAAATTTTTTTAAATGTCCAACAATCTCTTTTTACAGTCAAAATCCTTGATTTCGGCTTATATTCTCTCATCATGCAGTGTGTCTCAAAAACATCACAAAAAACCCCAATAAAACAGATAACATACCTAGCAGACTTAAGAAAGTGGATGACAGAACATGGCCTGGGGGAACAAAACTTATTGAGAGCTACAAGGGATAGGAGAAAGTGGAGAGCCATGATCACCTACATCCTGAAGGGATACGGCACATAAAAGAAGAAAGATAATGTGTTACAATGGCTGAAAAATAAAAATAAAATTGCACTTTTTCATTTTTCGCCCTGTTTGCCCTCCTGTTGTTGAGACATGCAAGCTGAGAACATCTGTCTTATTGGGGGTTTTTGTGATGTTTTTGAGACACACTGCATGATGAGAGAATATAAGTTGGTTTGCATGTTTCTTCGTGCAGTGTCATCAAGCCGAAATCAAGGATTTTGACTGTAAAAAGAGATTTTTGCACATTTAAAAAAATTTCCGTTGGGATTTTAGCAAAAAGTGACCAAAACACGTAATTATTTGATTGAATTTGAGAGACTCCTAATGGTTGAGATGAAGGAAAAAGAGTTCCAAAGGCATGCAATGAAAGATGCTTTCAGTGAGAGGTCTCCAAAAATAACAAAATTCAATTTCCACCTGCCATGCCTCTTCTGGATGTCTCAGTTAACTCAACTTTACAAAAACTTTAAGATAAAGGGAGATAACTGAGACATACAGAAGAGACATGACATGGAACTAAGACAATCTACGCTGGTGGAGGAAATAAAGGGCTCAGTTTGAAATACCAATCACCTGAAGAAGGCCAGGGCGTACAAAGGCCGAAACATCATGAATATGGCAATAAAGATAATGACAATAGTCTAAACAATGTACATAATGTAAATAATTACAATACCTCATCTCAAAAATATGGACATGAAAAAATTCAATGTTTCCAAAATTTTCAGAATCTTCAAAGTGGTGTCAAATCTGTTTGGAATGAGATAACATGCTGAAATTTTCAGATTCTTCAAAGTGGTGTCAAATCTGTTTGACATGAGATAACATGCTGAAATTTTCAGAATCTTCAAGGTGGTGTTAAATCTGTTTGGAATGAGATAACATGCTGAAATTTTCAGAATCTTCAAAGTGGTGTCAAATCTGTTTGGAATGAGATAACATGCTGAAATTATCAGAATCTTCAAAGTGGTGTCAAATCTGTTTGGAATGAGATAACATGCTGAAATTCTCAGAATCTTCAAAGTGGTGTCAAATCTGTTTGGAATGAGATAACATGCTAAAATTCTCAGAATTTTCAAAGTGGTGTCAAATCTGTTTGACATGAGATAACATGCCTAAATTTTCAGAATCTTCAAAGTGGTGTAAAATCTGTTTGGGATGAGATAACATGCTGAAATTTTCAGAATCTTCATAGCGGTGTCAAATCTGTTTGACATGAGATAACATGCTGAAATTTTCAAGGTCAACTCCTCTCATGAATGTTAACAAATGATTTGGTTTGTTTTGGTTTGTTATACGGCATATCAACCTCAATGGGTTATTTAATGCCGACAAGATTTTTATTGCTGGTAATGTAGGTCCTACCCCTTTTACTGTTGAAATAGTTTAAAGACAACCACCACTTCTACTCCAACAGTTTCTTTTCTCACACTTCCCAACAGTGGAACTCCCTTCCTCTTACTTGCTTCCCAGATAACTACAACATTCAAAGATTTAAATGCAACATCAATTGCCATCTTCTGTTGCCTTGATCCCTGTTCTTTTATCCTTTCCTCAATCCCCTTTATACACAGTTTTTCCCTCACTTTCAATATCTGTAACCCCACCGCCCCCGTATACTAGTACACTCCCACCTTGCTTGGGGTGAAATGCTTAAAGAAAAAAAATTATATTCACAATCTTCTTTGATACAAAATGAGGAAGGAAGGCTTGGAAAATTTAACACTCATATGACATTAAAAGCAAAAAGTTCAGGGGAAGGCAGTAGGCTACTTATCTAAAAACTTTCTGGATGTTGTTAAGTGTGACAGAATGTTATGCAGAGCAAAGATCACTTACGTCCTGAAGGCAGATGGTGCATAGAAGAGGAAGGTTTGGTTTGTTTTATGGCATATCAACACCTCAATGGGTTATTTAATGCCGACAAGATTTTTATTGCTGGTAATATTTTTTTCAAAAATGTATTGTTGGTATTAAAACCTATTTTTACATTTTCATAGTGCTTCGACCCCCCCCCCCCGTTTATGGATTAACTATTTGGGACCCTAACAGGTGCTACCACCCCGGGTCAGCGTGGACCTGGGAACATCAGCAATTAAGAGGTGGTTTCAAAACCTCCTGATCAAAGGCCTTGCTATTGGATGTAGTTTATTGTCTTACCCAGGACGCAGATGTAGTTTATCCTCATACCCAGGACGAGTTATCAAATGGTGAAAATTTGGATGAAATCTGAGGAACTTCAGGATGGACCCTTGTTAAATCCGACTGGAATGACCCAATAATTGTTTTTTCTGAGTATATGTTGAGTAATAATTCTTTTTAGCATAACAACGATTTTTTTTCATATACAAATCCAACATTTAACCCACAGCTCGGGGAGTGGAGGGATTTGTATTCATATTATTCCCGAAGGTATTTGCACATAAGTGAGTGTGACAAACCCAACTGGAATTGAAACATGGCTCTCTGATTTCTCAATCTGAGCTGAGATCCATTACGCCACCCGCACACATCCTGGCAACAATAAGAAAGAGAAGCTGTGAATGAAGGAGTCAAATTTAACAGTAAGGCTGCTGCCAAAGAGGCAATGAGAATGTTAGGTTTAACGATACAAATTCCAACTTCAGGATTTCCTAGAGAGTTAAAGTGTTGGTTTGTGAATTTGGTGGATTAGCAATTGAGTTCAATCCCTGGGCTGGGCAGTACAGATTTAAACCCAGTAAAAACACAGTAAGAAATAACCAAGCAGTATTAAAAAGAACAAGACAAAACATCCCTAAGCATGGACATTGGAACAATCTACCTCCATAGATTAAATAAATGGTCCAGTTCAAAATTCCTGAAAAGGTTATCTGAATCGACATATACCTGAAGAAGACAAGAGAGCACAATGGTCGAAACATCTGTGATAATGACAATATCTGTTGAGTTTGGTACTATTATTTGAGACACCCGTTGGGTGTTGTGGGATATGTCCTTCCATAGATAAGTGGGGTGGGGGGAATACTTTACTGGTTTGCAATATGAAAAATTATGAACATTGACTCTTTTAATACTTACCAAGTAATGGTGGTAGGCTGATAAGATGAATGACGTAGCCACCAATTAAACTAGTTATGAAATGAAACCAAAGTTGAAATATTATATTACATGGCAAGGCATAATCTCTAAAGAGAGACCACAAGCAACCATAGAGAATGGCAAAAAGGAAAATAGCCGTGATATAAAATCCTATAATCCCATGGGGGGGACACAAAAAGGCGTATCTGATCCTCTGGCAGATTGATGGGTTTTCAGGTAAAGGATTTTTGGATGTTTTGATTGAATCTAAACAGAGGCAGCATTTCCTGCAAAAGACAGACATTCTGCTACATTTAGCTGTATTGTCAACTTTGGAATCTTCTGGTTCCTTATCCAATTTGATTTCAACAAAATTACTGCCAACATCGCTCACATCAGAACTTTGTTCATTGGAGATCATTATGAAGTCAACTGCTGTTTGCTCCACAGCCCAGTGGTCAGCTCTTTTCAATGAAGTAACTGTCAAGAAAATAATGTAAAAGTTCATTTTAATAATATTTTTTTATAAATTTGCATATGGCTAAACTTTGTCCGCACATCCCCACCTTACACCAGTAGAACAAAACCGCCTAATATTTACTCCCCCAACTACCACCACCAATGGCAGGATATGACATATGGCCATTTTTAAGGTGAGGTACTCATGTATGTACACTGTCATGCTGGCATCAGAATTTCACCAACCTCCCCTCTTTAGTGGAATTAGGGAGGTGCTGACACAGGGTTGGAATCCCCAGGACCCAGCATCACTCATCACAATTGAGAGAAAAAAATGTTGTTTGGCCACCCAAAGGCAGATACTACACTTTGATCACAGCTTGACGACCAATAACAAAACAGCCTAATCCATACTGCTATATGCATTTACTAACAGTCTCATATATATATATATATATATATATATGAAGAAATATAGTTTTAAGGTGTGCTATATTTATGGGATAAAGTGCTCAATATCAGAGATAGAGTGTATGTAAATATAAATATAAAAGTGAACATTGAAGTCAACACTCAGAGGCGGCCTGACAATTGCATCCAGCATGAAATAGCCTGTCGCCTCTGAGTGTTGACTTCAATGTTCACTTTTATATTTATATATATATATATATATATATATATATATATATATATATATATATATATATATGTGGTAACCATATTCGAAAATTAAAAACATCCCTACTACACACTAAGACATACACATAATGCACACACTAAATTAAGATGAAAAATCGAATCATCTTTGATAATGGCTAAAGGTATAGCCTAAAGTGCTCGGAAACATAAAACATTTGGACCGTTCTTACACACCCTTTGTCCTGTAAAGAAAGCTCTTGTTCGAACACAAGAAAAATTAAATAAAAAGCTCAATCGTAGTACCTTGTCTCGTTTTTAATGAAACATGCATATATATATATATATATATATATATGGATTTCGTTAATCGGACTGACTTCCTCATCTTGGTTGCTTTCCTCACAACGTTTCGGCCGTCTGATCCTCCGGCCTTCTTCAGGTGCATCACGAACTCGGGAACCGTCGGTCTGGAATTTCGAACCCAACCCTTTATTGTTACGGGGGTACCATGTTCTCGTTCCATTGAACGCCATCGTTGTCACCGCTCTTGTTTGTCGCTGCCACTGCTTTTGCTCGGGATTGAACTCAGAACATCGGGAGAACTTGCAATCACTGTTCCAACGTCCTAGTCGCCTCGGCCATGTGTCACTGGGATGATCGTGTATGAATTTTTGGTATATTTAAACCTAAGTTGTTATTCTAGGTTCTCTCTTACGATTAGGGGTGCCCAAATCGTGTTCAGTTCTATACTTGGTCTGCTCAGGAGGTTGTTATGTCCTAGCATGTGAGCTGTTTCTTTGAGTTTTCTCACTTTCCAGTGGGGCTCACTGTTTATTATTTTAACTTCATCCCAAACCGAAACGTTGTGAGGAAAGCAACCAAGATGAGGAAGTCAGTCCGATTAACGAAATCCATAGTGAAAACCCCTCATCCCAAAAATATAGACAATTACTATATATATATATATATATATATATATATATATTATCTGTTACTCCATCTATTACTGAGATAAAAGAGTCATAAACAAATGACAAATGGGAAGTACTCTGGTAATGATGATGAGCAGCCAAAACAAACAAATGCGGAAGCAATTTCCTTCTTCATAAATTTTGTGATCTCTTTTTTTAATCTGGTATTTAGGATCCGTTCCTCGGGTGTTTAAAGAGGCTTCTATCGTCTATCCCAATTCTATAGACACAAAGGTAGTAAATATGAATGTGACAACCACAGAGTTATCTCCCTTCTGTGTGCTGCTGGGACAATTCTTAGCACGATCATATTGAACAGACCCGACTCTTCTCTGGACGATTCAGTCTTGTCTGAATCTCAGTGCAGTTTTCAGTCTGGTAGAAGCACTGTGGATATGATTTTCAGTTTAAACCAACTACAGAAGTAAGCACGAGAGCATGACAAAGATTTAATTACTTTTGTTGATCTCACTAAGGCCTTTCATACCATTTCAAGAGATGCTCTCTGGTTCATCCTTAGTGTTGTGGTGTCCTCCCTCTAAGAGTCTATGTTAGACTCTTCCGCCTACTATAAATTTAGTAGGAGAGAAGGTTCGGGGAACAGTGAACTGTGAATAGATCAAGTGCTGGTTCATTCGATACACTCTCACTAGTCATGTAATAGTCTTCTGGTGTACTTACTGTTTAATATCCAAAATATCTGCAAACCTGGTTTTTGTTATTACTTAACCATTTACTTGGTCACAACACTTAGGAAGCTGGGGGTCCTTGAAAGGATGCCCAATGTCATCATGTCTTTCAATCAGGGGATGATAGCCTCAGTTAGATCCAATGGAGAGAACAAAACAAGACTGTTCTTGCACCTCACTCATTTGCTTTGTATTTTTCTGTTATGCTAGAAAGAGCATATGAGAATCTTAAAGGTGTGAGATTTGAGTTTAGGACAAGAGGCGGGTTATTCCACCAACAACGTTCCAAAGCAAGAACTAAGACAATTGTACGAACTGTTCATAAGCTGCTCTTTGCAGAAGATTGCACACATGTAACCCACACTTTTGAGGATATTCAGTGGATTGTTAACAAATTCTTTCATGCATCAAAAGCTTTCAGTTTGACAACCAGCATAAAAAGCAACAGAACTTGTCCATCAACCTATCTGCAGTCTTGATTTGACTTTATGTTGAGAGAAATGTCTTGAAAAACCATTTCTTTTTTTCATCTATCTTGGCTCCATTGCATCCAAAGATGTTAAAATGGACAAAGAAATTGAGTGCAGGAATGGAAAGGCTAATGCTACTTTTGGTAATTATTATCACAGGCTTTGGAATATCTGTGATGTTTTGTTAAAGGTGAAAATTGATGTGTACAAGTCAGTAGTACTGAAATAATTACTCTGTGGTGCAGAATATTTGACTCTGTACCAACGACACATCAGTCAACTTGATACCTTTCACATGCTATGTACGATCTGCAACAGAAAACTGAGTGATCACATTAGAAACGGTGAATGACTAAATGCAATATGATGGGTGCTGAGGCCATCGAATGAATATCCAAATCAGGTGGGCAGGACATCTTTCTTATATGAGAGATAACAGACTTCCAAAACAACTTCTCCTCAGCCAGTTTCCAACAAGAAAGACAGTTTGAAAGCCCTCTTTCATTTCAAAGACTATCTGAAGAGACACAGCATCCCCTTTTCTATCTGAGGAAACCAATCATGAGAGTGAAGGAAATGGAACCTGTCCTGCCTCTCATCTATAAAAAGGTTTGAGAGAGTCTGATTCAAACATCAGGATCAACTTTGCGCAAATATTAAAGAAACTTGTCAGCTTGCTACACCACTCAATGATAGCCTTTTGACTGCCACTGTGGATTTGTGGCATGCAGTAAAGCAGGCCTTCCTGTCCACTGACGGAAACAATCTGAAATATTGCAGCATTCCCTTTTCTATCTGGGAAATCAAATCATGTGTGTGAAGGAGCTGGTACATGTCATGCTTCTCATCTATACAAAGGTTTGATGATAGCCTTTTGCCTGCCATTGTGGATTTGTCACACAGTAAAGCAGACATTTCTGTCCACTTGTGGAAGAATATGGCAATTGATCTTCAAGCACTTGACCAAAATGGGTCAACTACATGTTCCATCTGTTTAAAAGTTTGCAAAATACCTACAGGCCTTGGGAGACACATGTGTCCATAGAAGTTGATGTTCACCTTATTTTATTGAGCCCTCACTTGTTGTCCACAACGAGAGAGTCTACCATATACATATATATATATATATTGTCATCCACAGACAGACTGTTTCGCTGTATCACAGCTCATCAGTGTGGCTAGATGTCCGGTTGCCTCTAGCTAGAATCGAAAACCGGCTGAATTCGCGTCAGTTGGAAATTTTACCCTGAAGCCGTTGGCGTACGGCAGAGAAGAAGGTGAATTTAAGCGTATTTATATTTAGATAAACACACAGTGACTGAGAGAACTCGATTCGATTTACTGAAGAGTCTTGCATTATTAGCCGTAATAGTCACTGTTTACAAACCCACACATCCTCCCCAGAGAGCTCAACCGAAATATATATATATATATATATATATATATATATATATATATATAATTATTTATTTAAATATTATAACATAAATATGTTATAAAATCACTACAAAAATAGCCATTTTGTTTCAACACTCCCGGTGTCTTATCAAGTGATGATGTTGAATGTCGAATAAATGGTTTTAAAAAGTTCCAAATTTGTTCACGATCCTTCGCTAAGGGTAAACGCTGTAGCTTTAGTCAGAGTGACCAATCAAAATACAAGTATATGGCGATGCAAAAAACCCGACAATGAAGCAAGGTTATCAATTGGGGGGTGTGAAGGGGGTAGAGAGATATGATTGAGTTAGACGCAACACTTCGACTCCCTCCACCCTAAATTTTTTTGAGGAAAACCAGGCATCGACACACCAAATCTGTTAACGGAATTTATGGGAGGGGGATGGGT
>OZ038516.1:70191453-70348953 GCA_964036315.1 Acanthosepion esculentum
AAAGATGAAGACAACTGTCTGCATGTAAATAATGTAAATAACATTTTCTTATTACTCAAGGCCAATTGAAAACAAGAACCAAACAGTTTGTAGGAAAGAGAAGAGTCTCACGGCAATGGAGGTATGGTTCTACAGAAGGATGCTAAGGATATCATGCACCGAGCATGTGAGCAACGATGACGTTTTAGAGTCGATGCAAGCAAGGAGGAGGCTTATACTTTCCATCAGGAGGAGGCAGTTGAAGTTTCTGGGACACATAATGAGGAAGGAGGGCCTGGAGAATCTGATACTCATGGGTCGAATAGAGGGAAAGAGAGACAAAGGAAAACAATATGGTCTGTGGGAAGAATCAGAGGGAAGGAACTTGTTGAGAGCTGCAAGAGATAGATGGAGGTGGAGAACCATGATCACCTACGTCCTGAAAGGACATGGCACTTAAAAAGAAGGTAGCTTTTGGTACAGAGAAGATCCCAGATTTAGGCTCTTGTCATGCAATGGTGATGGTTAACAAGTGTTCATTCCTTACTAAAGACACCATGTAGATTAAATAAGTTCAAAATTGTCTTACCCGGATCGACATACACCTGAAGAAAGCCAGTGAGCACAATGACTGAAACAGGGTGATGGTAAACAAAAATACCAGTTCCACTTGTCTTATCAATTAAGACAATGGTCAAGCGGAAAGCATCATGGAATTATCAGTTTACACTATCGTGAGGGAAAGGATTCTCCATGGCCTCTGGAAGAACGATCTGCTGGGTGCAGTTGGGCTCATTGCAAACAGGTTGAGCAATAACTGGACAGAACTAAAGAACTAGGCAAGATATCTCTAAACACAGGCAGTGGAATGAGAACAATCTACCTCCGTAGATTAAATAAGGGGTTCAATTCGAAATTCCCTGTAGGTTACACCTGATGAAGTCTGGAGGATACAGCAGCCGAAACATGATAACAACAACAATGATGAAGATAACTGTCTGCATGTAAATAATGCAAATAATATTTTCTTATTACTCTAGCTCATTTTCTAGAAAGGTATTTTGAACAAATTGATTTTTTTAATGAGTCATGAGAAAGAAATATTGCAAACAAGAACTAAACAGTTTGTAGGAGAAAAAATTACCAAATCCATAATCCTGATAGATTATAAATGTATTCTTACATATAAGAGTGAATCAATAAGTAAGTAGCCTGACATATATCATCTCTGAAATGACAAGAAAGGAGATTATTATGAAAACTTTATAATAAAGTTACTGACTTAATAATATGATCTGGGTTTCTAATAATATACCCCCTCTTGTGTCTGTGCTTATTATTTGTTCCACATCTCATTCTTCTTCCACCTGGAAACTTCTTAAAAAAATGATCAATTAGAATTGTGAAACTGATTTGATACAGATTCTAACATTTCATTCAAATTAAAATTCAACTGGTTCTAAAAATTTATTAAAATTAAAATTTATTTGATTCCAACACTTCATTCAAATTTATAATTGAATTGGTTCTAAAACTGCATTCAAATTATAATTCATTTAATTCTAAAACTTCATTTAAATTTAATTTATTTGATTCTAAGACTTCATTCAAATCAATATTCAATTGGTTCTAAAACTTTATACAAATTAAGATTCTTTTGATTCTAATAATTCATTCAAACTAAAATTCATTTGATTCTAAAACTGCATTCAAATTATATTTCATTTGATTCTAAGACTTCATTCAAATTATAATTCAATTGGTTCTAAAATTTCATTAAAAAATTCATTTAATTCTAAAACTTCATTCAAATTAAAATTCATCAAATTCTAAAACCTCATTCAAATTAAAATTCATCCAATTCTAAAACTTCATTCATATTGTAATTCTTTGGATTCTAAAACTTCATTCAAACTAAAATTCATGCAACTCAAAAAATTCATTCAAATTAAAATTCATATCATTCTAAAACTTCATTCAAATTTTAATTTTTTTTATTCTAAAATTTAATTCAAAGTTAAATCATCCAATTCTAAAACTTCATTCAAACAAAAATTCTTTTGAGTCTAAAACTTCATTCAAATCAAAATTCATTCAATTCTAAAATTGATTCAATTCATATCAAATGAAAATAATTCTTTAGTCATGCAATGAACAATCTTTCCATGTTATTTTTAAAATAATTTAAAAGGTTTTGCAGAGAAAAGAATATTTTTTGAGAGCTTGATGCATTTGAATCTTCAACATTATTCATGCCTTTTCACAATGAGTTCAGGATTATATACAAAAACAGACAATGATACATGAAGAAAAGAATAACAGATGAAGGGCATTAAAAACAAAGGTTCTGTAAGGTTTATATTCATTAGCGGTAAACATTTTGATTAATATATATATATATATATATATATATATATATAAGGCAGGATGTGTGTGTGTGTGTAATGAATGCATGGCCGCAATTTTCAACAGATTTGCACCAAAATTTACATGCGCATGCTCCAAGTTAGTGAAAAGGCCAAGACCAAATTTGCATTTCCCAACTCCCATCGATAGTGGAAATAATCGATTTTTTCATGCTTCTACAGCAGTTTTCATGTAGTTTGCAGCCATTTTCTACTGGCCAGAGTGAGAGCCACAAATAGGCAGGAAGATTCTATTGGTCAGCGTGAGAGCCAACAGCTGACTGATACGAATGTTAACTAGCATACTAGCATGCAAAAAAAATCGATAGCTGCATTCGTCACAAGTCGGAAAAATTTTAATCTGCATGGCACTTTACTCCAATTGGCTCATTCGCTTGCTTAAACTCAACGTTGATTCTGATTCCGCAGAACTGGGTTGGGTATGAAAAAGTATTTGTTGTTAACATTCTTTTTTTCATTCGGTTTTTCCAGTTATGAGTCCTTTTTTAAAGCTGATCGTTTTGTGTTCATTTTGTTTAGTTCTTTTTTCGTAACAGATTTAATGTTTAGTATAGAGCTTAGAAAAAAATTTGCAGTGTGAGATAGGCAAGAAGTAAGGCATGTAGCAACATCAAAGGGCACTTCTTTAAAGGCAAGGAAGTGCAAAAATATTTTAAGTCAAGTGATAGCGATTGCTGTATGAGTTGTACGATTTTTGAATCAAGCACGGGCAACGCCGGGCCATGCTGCTAGTATATATATATATATATATCCAGGTAAAATGAGAATAAATGGAGGAAAATTTTTTTTAGGTGAGTCTGAATTTAGCGTAGGTCACATCCGATTGGTTAATCATGGCAAAGCGCACAAGTCTATTTTTATTCTTTTTTTTTTCTTGAACAAAAAGGAAGTATTCTGCTTTTTAAATTAAATTCATTGTTCACTCATCAGTAGTTTAACATTACCCGAGGAGACACATTTGTAGTGCTGAAACATGATTGTAATTATGTAGCGATTTTAACATGTTTTTGTTTTACTATCCAAAAATAAATAATATATATATATATATATCAATTATGTGGTGCGTGTTCAATTTATATAACGTAAATCATTCATACGAAAAACAAATAATGAAGTTAATTATATGGCATTATTTGTTTTTCGTATGAATGATTTACGTTATATATATATATATATATATATATATATATATATATATATATATATATATATATATACTTTTATCTCTATAAATAATTTCATATATGTTAACATGCCACTCTTTTGAAGTGACTTTGAAGAAACACTTTAAAAATTCATATAAATTAAGATTTAGGTAAAATGAAAAATCCTAATTATGACAAAGACATTATCAAAATGGATTTTATGAATTAATCAGTTTCAGACAAAATAAAAACTTCTTTTTATTGAAAATTATTAATAAGATATAATATCTCTGCTGAGTGGATGCCAATTTAAAGTAAAATTTAATTAACCCATAATTTATGGAGAAAAATAAAAATTACACTTTATTAATCTACAAAGTTTCAGCTTTTAAGCATTGATAGTTATTATTAGAAATATTATAGTCTTCCAATGATGCACTTTAAAATAGAGTCAAGCATTTTCTGTTAAATATTTGCATCTCTTTTTGTGTTTAATACAGCATCTGCACATGATTTATAAATAAATGTCTGAGTCAAAGTAGTAGAAAGTGGTGTCATTAAGAAATCTTCTGGTGTCAAGTCTATTTCCTGTCCTATGCAAACTGTTTTCAAAGAAACCAGACTAAAAAATTACCTGTGTATAGTGTGAGCTCTTATTTAGTTTTGCATAAAATCTTATCATAAAAACATGCACTATACTCAAGTATATATCGTACTACTATGCCTATACACCAGGTATAAATAAAAGGACAACATATGAAGTAGTCAGTTCTAGTAGCAGTCAGAGTAGCATTCCAAGTCAAAGTAATAAGATGAGTCATTATGAAATCTTCTTGTGTCAAGTCTATGCAAACTGTTTTCAAAGAAACTGACTAAAAAAAAAAAAATTATAAAATCTTGCATTTGCAATTTTTCTTTCTTTCATTTTCCTATTTTTACAAGGCCAAATTTTTACCCCGACCTATCACAATGCCTTTCAGAAACTAAGCACAGTATTAAGAAATAGAAAAATGTTCTTAGAACCAAAAAAAAGAGTGTTGAACTGCTATGTAATGTCTAATCTTCTATATGGCTGTGAAAGTTGAACAGTCTCTTCACTGATGAAGATAGTGAAAGTAACAGAGATATTGATGAAAACTGAGAAAACTATGGACAGGTTATGCAAATAATGGGCAAGTTTTAAGGTACTACAAAGAAATTACAGAAACCAGAACGAAGCATATAGAATTCTAGGGTCGCATAAGGAAAGAAGGAAAATAGCCTGGTGGATTCAGTGGCATGCAGAGATTTGGTGATGCCTGGGGTCAACTACTTGATTATATGCCTCAAGGTGGTGGTCGGAGGGAAGATCTATAGGGACTCATACTGAGAAATGTGAGGAAGGAACTTGTGGAACTGTAGGGCATTTGTACAAGGAAGCTAAGAGACAATTTCAAATACTAAATTTTTATTTTACTCTTTGAGTGAATGTCCCAGGGTTGTAGCACCCTCTCCCCGACTCCTGCACACTACTGGGCAGATTAAAGCATTGGTTTGTAAATTTGGTACTGTAGTAGTTCAGTCTGTGGGTTGAGAAGACTTGGACACGGTGGAAAAAGGACAGGCAATAACTGAGCAGTACTAAAAATAAGAACTAGATGAAATATCTCTGGATGTGCACAGCGGAATGAGAACAGTCTACACCCACAGATTAAATAAAAGGTTCACTTCGGAATTCCCTATAGGTTACACGACCAAAATGTTGTGATAACAGCAATAAAGGTGAGGACAATAGTCTGCATGTAAATAAAGAAAGTATGCTTGGAAAATGTAACACTTATTTGTGGCGGTATATTCACTCACACTATGAGGTCATAAAAATTGGGCTTGTGTTCACAAGGAAAAACAGTATAAACAAACGTATACAATAACAATAAGAAAAAAACATGGTAAATTGTGTGGTAATTTCATACAATTTTATTTATGTATTTGTGTATATGTTTTACATTACAACTGTGATAAATGCTCATGTTATAAAAGGGAGTATGTCACTCCATAGTATCACAAGTCCTATCACAAAGGGAAGTTACACACGTGTTGTCATCCCGACAGTTCTTGGGCAAAGAGATTGAATTTCACGTCTCACGTATTTCTAGCAGGAACAGTCCCTGTTGCATGATGGGAGTAATTTTATTATTTTTATTTTTTTTTAATTTGTTTAATTTAAATTAAATGAGGTTTAAATTTTATTTTATTTTATTTATAATTTTCATCATTATTTTATTTTTATTTATAATAATAACAATGTTCCCACAAAATCAAGAGAAGCAGTGAGTAAACAGTGAGTAACTTATTTGACATGCCTGAGTAAATAGAGAGCAGAACAAGGACGGCAAATATACAAAAAGTGGTGCTAAACGAGTAAGAATTACAAAAAATAGGAAGTTGTGGAAAGCATAACCCAGTGACAAATGAAATGCATATATGATTGCATCTATTTGGAGTTAAAGGGAAGCAACTGTTATCTGCTTATCAGTAACAAACCACTCAGTTATCGTCCTTGCTTGTTGCTCTTTTTAGAATTCTTATTACATTAAACATTATTTCTGAGTGGATACTCGTGTTTGAAATAGACGCCCCATTTTTATTTTAAACGGTGTGTATTACATCTATTGGCCTGTGCACTTGAGAAATCTTAATAAAGAAAATGTGCTACCAGTGTCCCCCTTTGTAGGAGAAACCATCATTTGATCTGGCATGCCTTAGACCACCTTGTGACATCACAAACCCATTCATAGGGCTACGGAGTGGGGAGGAGTTCAGGCCCCTTACTTTTTGCTGGAACTGAAGACTGAACAGAAGATTAAATTTGTCTTTTGGGCCTCAATGATACTGAGCTGAGCTTAGTGTTGCCAACTCCATAAAATTAAAATACGGAATGGAAGAGGGAAGTGCGCAGACCCTGTGGGCAGGCTCCCAGTTAGGGGGTCAACAAAGTTGAATTAAATCAGGTTGGTATTTGTGAGTGATAAGAATTGTGAGAGAGAGAGAGAGAGAGAGAGAGAGAGAAGTCAGACAGGCAAGATTTTACACATACTCCAGCCATTTGTGTTTATTAAGTAAATCTTTAAAAGAAGTAAAGATTATGTATTATTTTTAGAAAGAATCGTCAATTCTCAAAAGCAGGGTAAAAATGAGTCATGCATAAGTTAATTTAGGGTATGTCCTTCAGCATCAAAATGTGGAAGAATCCCACATTTTGTGGGACGGTTGGCAACACCAGCTGTCCTGTAACGTTCCTCAAAAATCATTACTGTCAGTAATTTTCAACATAAATAATAAAACTTCATCTTCTACACATATTTTCTAAACATAAGCTTCTATATCTTTTATGCAAATATTAAGGAGGAAAGTCAGATGTTAAAAATTGGAGAACTAAGTCAGATGTTAAAAATTGGGGAGCAAAGTTTGAAAATAAAAATTGGGGAGCTAAGTCAGATGTTAAAAATTGGGGAGCAAAGTCAGAAAATAAAAATTGGGAAGCTAAGTCAGATGTTAAAAATTGGGGAGCAAAATTTGAAAATAAACATTTTTGAGCTAAGTCCGATGTTAAAAATTGGGAAGCTAAGTCAGATGTTAAAAATTGGTGAGCTAAGTCAGATGTTAAAAATTGGGGAGCAGAGTTTGAAAATAAACATTTTTGAGCTAAGTCCGATGTTAAAAATTGGGGAGCAAAGTCAGATGTTAAAAATTGGGGAGCTAAGTCAGATCTTAAAAATTGGGGAGCAAAGTTTGAAAATAAACATTTTTGAGCTAAGTCCGATGTTAAAAATTGTGGAGCTAAGTCAGATGTTAAAAATTGGGGAGCTAAGTCAGATGTTAAAAATTGGGGAACAAAGTTTGAAAATAAAAATTGTGGAGTTAAGTCAGATGTTAAAAATTGGGGAGCTAAGTCAAATGTTAAAAATTGGGGAGCAAAGTCAGATCTTAAAAATTAGGGAGTTAAATCAGATGTTCTCTTTCTACTTCTTTCTTTTACATTCATATCAGCACCATATTCAATAGCACTCTGCTTTGAGTGGCTCTTGACCCTTGTATTGGGTGAAGTTTAGTAAAAAAAAATAAATAAAAATTAAAGGTGGTTTTTGCTAAAATTGCTATTGAAAAGGAGAACTCGCTCTGAGGATGAAATAAAAAAAGAATTCAACTTGGCAGCTGATGGTAATCCTAAAAGAGGACCTTGCAAACTGTTTTTAATGACTGGAATTTCAGAAATGTTGGGAAAAGTTAGATCCCAAGGGGAATAACTTGCAGAGATTAAGGCACGACTACTCATGCTATTTTATTGATATTAAATGGTTAGACCATTTCTGAATAGATGCTATAAAATAGTTTGGCAAACATGGACGTTTGTGACTGTAAAAAATGGATTGTGAATAGGATGTTATTATTCCATGACACAGCTTTTTTAACTAGCAATGTTTATTGTTTTAAAAAACAATGATTAGAATTGTAATAATAAAACCTAAATATATGATGAAAGTGAATTTATACATTATTTTTGGTTCCTGAGAACAAAAATATTAAACATTATTTATTTATTAGATTATTTATTTACAAGAATAATTTTATATTTACAACATTCTGAAAAATAATACATTTAAACCTAATACATTGCAATATTTATAATTTACCAATTTATAAAGAAATAAATATGAAAACATTTACCATTTTATAAAGTTCAAATCAATTCGCAATTGGCAATATTGTAAATAAATAATCTAATAAATAAAGTGTTTATTATTTTTGTTGCCAATTCACAAGAACAAAGAAAATGTATGAATTAGCTATTATATGATTGGGTTTTATTTCAATTCTAATCATCACTTTTTAAGACAATAAACATTACTGAAGGTAATTAAAATAATAGTGGTGTCATGGAAAAAATGTCCTCTTGATACTCAGTTTTTTTGCGGGCACAAAGATCCATGTTTGCCACTAATTTGAGCTCAAGTATGTTATTTATTTGTCAGTCCATAGTTGTATATTGGGCAGTATTTAAGCTGGCTCCTGCAGAGGGTTCTTGATTGGGCCTTCATCACAACAGGTGGGGAGGAGTAGATGCGACAGGCAACAATAAACTAACTACAGAAGAACTCAAAATTGATCGTTGCATTTAAGTATTGCATTAATATCTAAGCTTACCTTTTAAAAGTTCAATGATAATTCTTCTGCCGCCACGTAATTTAAGGAAAATTTGATGTATGTAGGTCCTTACTTTTTGTACAAACAATCATCTTTATTTCATGGGTGACTTTTGCTGAATTTCAATTATTCTCAAATTTATTTTGAAGTTATAAAAATTGTTATCGTACAAAAAAATTTGTTGCAAAAAAATCACATAAAAAAATCACCATAAACAATCGCAGTAATGAAAACTTGGGAATCCAAAATTTCAGGATTGGGGGTCTGGATCTGTCCCGGAATGTTTTTAATTTGCTCACAGAGACAGCCTGACTCCAAAATGGTATGATACGTTGGGCTACAGCCTCTAGGAGTAAAGTTGAAATAGTGTGACATAATGACACACTGACATTCACATTTATTATATATATATATATATATATATATATATATATATATATATATATATATATATAAAACACAAGGCTTTTTTTTATTGCAGAGCATCCACATGCAACTCAAAGGTCAGATTCATAAATCACTTGACAAGATGTATCTGAACTTCTATGTAACATGTTCCCCTCAAGGCATTGGCAATCGTGGCTCTCCGCAATTTCCTGTCCCTTGTAATAATTTGTCTTTTTGCCAGCTCTCCCATACCTGCTCTGCCCATCAGGTAGGTTGTGCGTTGCTTTCCTCTGTCTTTCTTACCTTCAATCTGTTTTGTGAGTATCAAATTTTCCAAGCCCTCCTTCCTCATTATGTGTCCCAGAAACCTCAAGTGTCTCTTCCTGATATTCAATATGAGTGTCCTTTTTGTTGTCATTGTTTCTAGAACTTTGTTGTTGCTCACATGTTCGTTCCATGGTATTCTCAGCATCCTTCTGTTGCCTCAAATCTCTTCATCTGTAAGATTGTTCAGCATTCACTGCCATATAGGAGGATGGATACTAAATAACAGTTCAGCACTTTTTTCTTTGTTTCTAATGATATTTTCCTGTTTCTTAATCCTTTGTCCAGCTTTTAGAAAGCATCTTTCGCTATCCCAATGCGTCTTTGGATTTCTGTGTTGCCCTTTCCATCCCTCTGTTAATACACTTCCCAGATATGAAAATTGTTGCACTCGTTTGATTTTGATGTCTCCAATTTGTAATTTGCATGTTGGGCTGTATCTGAATACCCACTCAAACTGTGGTAAAAGTCAAGTTTAAAGTGGGGTCCCATGTATACATGGGACCAGAGATTGAAAATAGCCCAGCTCTCTCAGCACTTTCCCTTTTGGGGATGCCTCGGGTGCCAAGTAACCACCATAGCTCCCCCTATGGCAGAGATGGGGACCCTGGGACTGAACTTAAAGAGTTCAGTTTTGGGCCTCAAGAACATGACACATCATTTCTCAGTTCTCTCCATGCCGCAAATGTTAGCATATGCCTCTAAGCCTATTTCCATCTCAGTTCCATTCCAGTTGGGATATGGATCACATCAGACAGGGGGGGTTTCAGTTCTGCTTCAAACGACTGCAAACAATTCATATGCATCCATCAGTCCCAGTAAACCATGGAATTCTACCTTGAATGATATTTCGGGGAAGCATCCGTTGTTGGTAGACTGCTTTTCTCCAGTGTCAGGTAGGCAGATAGAGGATTAAATAACCTTTCTCTTTAGTGACAAAATAAGCACCGATGTGGTTTCAGTGATGTTGCAAGAGTTGATAGGATGTTGCTAAATACAGCCATAAATTGCCTTAGAGAAGATAAGCAAATTGAGTTTTCTACAACACCACAAGATGGTGAAAAACCAAAACATTAACCCAAGAACTTGAGTTATTTTCTTAAATAGTTAAGAAAGTTGGTTCAATGGCTAGATAAATTTTCTCAGCAGAATCTTATATATTAGGTTGGTGCAAAAATAATGTCGTTTTCTCACATGAAGTTGAACGTCAAAAAACAACATTATTTTTGCACCAACCTAATATTTATGAGTCTACCATTTTGTCCTTGTTTTGAATATTGCTACCACATATGGCCTGGTGCTCCTTAGAGATTCTTGATAAAATCCAAAGAAGAATCTGCAATATTATTAGTTTTGACCTGGCATCTCGGCTTTAGGCCCTTTCCCACTGCAGTAACGTATCTTCTCTATGCCCTTTCTATAAATGCTTTCATGATAATTGTTCTGATTAATTTTCCACTGTGGTACCTAAACTTTATGAATTTAAATGCAATATTAGACTGGTGATACCAGTGTTTACATTTTTGGGAAATATTTTCCACAAATAGTAGTTCTTTGAAAAAACTGTGTGGAACTTCCTCCTTACAGAGGAAACATGTGTGATTTGATTCTGTGGACATAACATGCTGTGTCATAACTGTAAATGGTCTGAACTGAAGAATGGTTCTGAACATTTGCCATGAAAACAGTGATAGAATATTGACAGACTTTCAATGTTGTGTCTGTAAGAATGAGACTGAAGAAGGAAATAAGTCATCCCCTATAAGACTGTGTAAATGTTTTTGAACTCTATCAAAGCTGAAAAGTGAAGATTGTGCAGCTCCAGCCCATATATAAATGCAATAACAAGGTATGCTCCTGATAAGAATCAGGATAATAGGTTATATTTGTTGCATTAATAAACTAAGGAATTTAACAAAGTTCTATATTGTAATTTTAATAATGTAGTTCTGAAGAAAGTTCTTTTGGAAAAAATTACAATTAAAGCAAAGCTTTCATAAAATCATTTTCTTATTAAAGGTACAAAATTTAATTAAAACAATAAAAATGGATGTAAGTAAAAAGGACAAAAAAGGAAAACTACAATTATGGTATCTGTCTATATTTCTGAGTTGAGGTATTATGTACACTATTTACATTATTCGGACTATTGTCCTCATCTTTGTCCCCATATTTATTACAACGTTTCGGCCCTTCAGTATCTGTCTATATTTCTGAGATGAGGTATTATGTACACTATTTACCTTATTCGGACTACTGTCCTCATCTTTGTCCCCATATTTATTACAACGTTTTGACTCTTCACCATCTGTCTATATTTCTGAGATGAGGTATTATGTACACTATTTACATTATTCGGACTATTTTCCTCATCTTTGACGCCATATTTATTACAACGTTTCGGCCCTTCAGTATCTCTCTATATTTCTGAGATGAGGTATTATGTACACTATTTACATTATTTGGACTATTGTCCTCATCTTTGTCACCATATTTCTTACAACGTTTCAACCCTTCAGTATCTGTCTATATTTCTGAGATGAGGTATTATGTACACTATTTACCTTATTCGGACTACTGTCCTCATCTTTGTCCCCATATTTATTACAACGTTTTGACTCTTCACCATCTGTCTATATTTCTGAGATGAGGTATTATGTATACTATTTACTTTATTTGGACCATTGTCCTCATCTTTGTCGCAATATTTATTACAATGTTTCGGCCCTTCATTATGTGTCTATATTTCTGAGATGAGTTTTACGTACACTGTTTACATTATTCGGACTATTGTTCTCATCAGTAATAAGGAGTGCCAGAGAAAAGTGATAATAACAAAAATTGCTATATGAGCTCTGGTAAAAACATGCAATGATAACAGCAGAAATTGCAATATGAGCACTGGCAAAAAGGTTGCTGAAGACATTAGGTTTATAATACCCAGAAATTCTCACACAAATGTCCTCAAGGATAAAGGTGTTGGTCAGATCCAGTGACAGGACCCAAAGAGTTGTGAGTTCAATACCTGGTTAGTGGAGAACTTGGAGAGGTGAATTAACATCCATTAGACATGGCATGTGGGACATTAGGTTTATAATACCCAGAAATTCATACACAGACGTCCTCAAGGACACATGGCACAGTGGATAAAGGCGTTGGTTAGATCCAGTGACAGGACCCAAAGAATGTGAGTTCGGTACCTGGTTAAGGCAGTGGAGAACTTGGAAAGGGGGATAACAGGAGACAACTGACATCCATTAAACATGGCACGTGGAACTAGGTATTATGTATACTACATTATTCAGATGATTGCCCTCATCTTTTGTCGCAACATTTTGGCACAGTGGATAAAGGCGTTAGTTAGATCCAGTGACAGGACCCAAAGAGCGTTAGTTCAATACTTGGTTAAGGCAGTGGAGAACTTTCAGAGGGGAATTAACAGGAGATAACTGATAACTGACATCCATTAAAACATGGCACGTGGAACTACCCCAGTGAGCGAAATAAAGGGTTCAGTTTGACATTCCAACCAAGCGTACAACAGCCGAAACGTTGTGATAAATATTGCAACAAAGATGAGGACAATAGTCCGAATAATGTAAATCGTGTACACAATTATGGTTGTTGACAATATGAAAATAGAAAAAATGGAAATAACAAAAAATCATATAAAATGTGCTAACCGGTTATTGCTCCTCACTTGTCAGAACTTGATCGTGGAAAGTAAAATATTTGTGCACACTGACTAAAAGGGAAACATGAAGAAAAAGCACACATATTAATAATATATTGAGATGGGCATATTTTTATAATCAAATCATATTTATTCTTAATAACAATTCCTTCTGTTCCCATAAGGGAGGTTGTCTTGAATTAAAATAGTTTCTAGGACTTTTAAATAACGGTTAGGATGTAATCTGAATAAAACCAAAAACATACCCTCTTCTAAGGTCAATGCAAACTCTCAATTTTTTTGAGAGACAGACATCAATAATAACCCCGACTTTCTTCTAGAAAAGATGGAGGTAACATAGTTCACTGATCATTTTGTGCAGTTGTTTTTTTCTCTGGGCCACATTTTCAGAATTAAAATTTGTTTGTGCCTCTCCAAATTTTATGAGATAAAAAGTACATTTAAAAATAAAAAACAGTGAGAGGTTTAAAGGGAGATAATCGCGGATTCACAGTCAGAACATTATGATTGATAACTCTCTTCTCTAATTTGTGGACCCTAGTTACTATACTCTTAATACTTGGTATAATGCAAAAATATCACTGATAAAATCGGTCAATACCCTCGGCATTGATGGGGAGGCAAATTAGAGCCCCAATAACCATGTCCTTCTCAACAAATGAGAATGTATGGTACAAAAGGAATTGAATCCTGAGAAAGCACAATTTGTAGTGCAAAAAGGATTTAATACAGCGATATTAACAAAAAATGGACAGGGCCTGTTAGCTCATGAAGACCAGTTTAGATTGCGAAGAGAACTGGAAGATATTGAAATGGAAGAAAATCCTGGTGCAAAAGAGAGGGATCAGGATAATCACCAAGAATTAGAGAGTGAAGGGGAGGAGAGAACGAGAGTGTCTAGTGACAATGAAGAATGTGAAGAAGATTTGAAAATCTGGTAAGATTGAGATCCCCCATCAAGAGGAATCTACGCAATCACCATGAGACAAGAGGTGCACCACCTGTTGTGGTTCGTAGAAGTAGCAGATCTATCAAGGGCATAAAGCCTCTGAGGTTCCGGTTGATGTGGTGATATGCAAATGAGGTTGTATATAAGTGGGAAGATTTCTACTCGGGAGGTAGTTATCGTTTCTTGACTACAATGTGTACTTGCGAGAACAAATACACGACACAACAACTGAATTGGCTTTTGTTTTTGTTTGTTTACCCTAACCCTGCACATCAAAAATCCCGACTCATCTACAACATATTGTCATAACGAAATTATTTAAAAAATTGTTGAATAAAATCGAATGTTGTGCCAGGTCAAACTTATAAAACCTCAATCATGGGTTTTGAGAGTAATAGGCTTACCATCACTCAGTAGGTCTTCAAATGGAACTGATTTAAAAAAATTTTTAAGATCTTACTAGTGAGGGGGGTGATCACAATCCCAAGTCCCATAACTCATTACAGTCATAGGGGCACCACATGAATCACAGCTGCAGTAGAAAATGATGTGACTTGGGCAAGATAGCCTGACGGAGCCCAACCCTCTTGAAACTAGTTGCAATTCAGAGTTTTTCCTTCTAATATGGCTGCCACCCAAGGCTGTAGAACCCAATCTGTGCTGTAATTTACTCATAGCTGGGGGGGGGGGAGAAGAGATGGATTCACACCTTTCCCAAGGGTATTAGCACATAAGTGAATATACTGAACTTGACTGGAACTCGTCTTTCCGATTCTTCACATTACATTACTCCACCATGCCTCTTTATTAAGGGGAGATAATTTAATTAAAGCAATAAAAATGGATGTAATTAAAAGGGATGAAAAGGAAAAGCCACAATTATGGTTGTTGACAATATGAAAATAGGAAAAAGAAAGAAAGAAAGAAAAAATGAACAAAAATTATATGCTAACCGGTTATCGCTCCTCACTTGTCAGAACTTGATCGGGAAAAGTAAAATATTTGTGCACACTGACTAAAAGGGAAACATGAAGAAAAAGCACACATATTAATAATATATTGAGACGGGCATATTTTTATAATCAAATCACATTTAGCCTTAACAACTATTCCTTCTGTTTGCAGAAGGGAGGTTGTCTTGATTTAACGAAAGTCAGAGATGAAAGTCGAAAATTACTGTTCATCATAACCTATGACATCACTAGTTTCCGTATGTAAAATAAACGTTATTTACGTTGTTTTAAGCAAAAAGTAAGCATTACTTTTTGTTATGGTTGCAGGTTAGGACCAAGGAAGAACAACACGAACACAAGAGTAGAAATAACGAAGATATATTACACGGAATAATAATACAAGATGTGGAAGGTGTTAGTATGACTGTCAGTCTGGTTTGGAGTGAACTACTATCGGCTCGACTCGATTCGTCTCTCTCTCTTGAGAGGCGTAGTATACATAGTGTTAGGAAGAGTTCATTCTGTAGTTATAGGTAAGGACCCATAACACTTTTATAAAATCCAGTTAATTAATCATTAACTTTAGTAATTTGAAACATCTCTAGAACAAATATTGGATTTTTATGAGTTTTAAATTTGCTGTTTGCATTTTTCATCTATGACAATTCTGAGTTCAATGAGTACTAGAAATGCTAATGTTTTAAAAATGTCTAAAAACTTTATTTACATACAGAAATTTATTTTTCTTTTAATATAGATAAGCTTTATTTAGACTATTATCTTTCAAATAATAAAACCAAAATTTAACTTCAAAAAAGATATTTTAAATTATTTATGCGTGTTTTGGTTTTTTTTTTAGGAAGTCTGCGGCGGTACAGAGTAAAAAAATGACATTTATCAAAAGAAAATATAAATAAAATTTAAAAACTAGAGGTTTGAAACATTATTTGTCGCAGCAACAAAGTAGAATTTTTCTTTTTAAATTTTAGATAAACTTTTCTTAATGTACAAGATGGTCCGAAAGTCTTGTCACCCTAACCCTCTCTTCCAAACTAGGTGTAAGTGTCAGCCATCTGAAATAGAAAATTATATTATGTAAGGGTGACAAAACTTTCGGACCACCTGTACTTCGTAATAAATGCTAACTTTGAATTTTTAAATTAATTAATGTTTTTAAAAATATCTTATACAATTTTAATTAATTTTTTGCCAGTTAAAAAGATTCTAAAAATGTTTTTAAAATATCTTTATAAACTATGATTGTAATTAATGTTACAAGATTTTATATATATTTTTTACAATTTACTGTCCTTTTATTTAAAAAAAAAACAAAAACAAATTCAATTTGAAAAATAAACATTGGCTATTGAGGTACAAAAATTGTTTTTTAACAAGAAGTTGAATTTTTACTTTAAATCACACAGGATAAAGCTTCGGTTGGACTAAAAATAATTTTTTTTTTACATGAAAATGTTCCTTTTTTATTTATTGTAGTTTATTCCGTCTCTTTATGGAAATACTTTAGGATGCTGTAGAAATAAGGCTTCAGTTTAATTTTAAAATGGAAACGAAGTGGTTCTGGAAGTGAGAGTTCAATTTTTACAATTAGTGCCAAAATGGACCACGACTTTGTGTTCAGTATTTAAATCAAATGTTCAATTTGAAACTTGAATCCGGACCCTGATTTTGTATCCGTATTTATAACAAATTAAGTGTCATTTTAAAGTACGAGAATTTAAAAAGAATAAAAAGAAGTTTATTTCATTGAGTTAACAACTTTTTTCTTTTTTAACATGGGTAAGTTTTTTCTAAGAAGTTGGGTGTTTTTCTCACACCATGAACTGACTTTTTTATTGTCATAGAAAAAAATAGCATATCTTTTTTTTTTATGGCTTTTATTTTTAAAAAATAAAATTATAGACTAATTTTTGACCCGCTATTTGTGTTGGCCAAAATATCTCCTTTGCCTTTTCTCAGGCTTATGTTGTTTTCTCTTGTTTGCTTATTGTTTTGTTAGCACATTTGTAAAGTAAAAAATGTACAGGCTGATTTAGTCCGTCAATACGCGCTACAATGGTGACCCCCAACGTGATCTGAACAGGCGACATTCTGATCTAGAGTCAGAAGCGGTACCGTTGTGCCACAAAGCCATTAGTAAATAGATACTAATTATATTTTTATGGGTTGCGTTAAATTTGGCAATCTTACGAAGTTTTCATAAAATTAAGGGGGGGGGTAACAGATATAAAAACTATTTTTACCATGACTTTCTAAGAAACAAACATTTCTAAAATAATTTCATTCATTTTTGAATAAGTTCTGAAAGTTTCATTAAAATCTGACAATTATTTGATTTTTGCAAGAATTTCCAAATTAATGTGTTTGTCAACTGAAAAAAGCGCTTAAAAAAAGTAATGCTAAAAAATGTATTACGCGACCGCTGACGTAAAAAAAAAGGAGATTTTTAACTAAAATTTCAAACTTGCTAGAAAGGAATAAAAATTTTTTTAAAATAATTAAAAAATACTTTGGTCTTTCCTCTTATTAATAACATAAACTTTTTCAGGATAAAACATTGTTTTTGTTAAATTTGGGTCCTTTTTTCATCATGATATCCTTTTTTTTTTGACAAATTATTGAAGAACATACCTATGATAAATTTATACGAATTGTTACAAAAAATTACTATTTACGAATTAATGAATGAATATATGATAGATTTATTTTACATAGAATGTAAGATAAATCGATCCCACCACTTAAAAACTAATAAAAAACGTTAATCTACCAAAAAAGGTGATATTTTTGTCCAAAGCACATGATAAAAAAATATAATTTTCTAAAAATTCATTTTAAAAGTTAAACCAAAATCTTTTGACTGCCATCAACAATTGGACTTTTTTCTTAGTTTTAACAACAATTTGTTCTAAAAGCGAAAATAGATAATAAATAAATGAAATGTATTTAAATAAATAGCATTGTTTATGTTTAACATTATCATTATTTTCTTTGACAGAAACTTTCCTTTTCGTGGTTATCAAATACGACTCGCAAATTTTACAAAATAAAATTTAAAATAAACAAAATTCCAGGTTTCGCTTCTTTTTGTGCTTAAAAGAAAGAAAGCAATAAAAAGAAAGCGACAATTAATAATATTATAAATTGAAATATAAAGAAATAAAAATCCTAAAATAAAAGATAAAGAAATCCTTAGATCAATAGTACCAATGATTATTAAAACCGAAAGGGAAACTTCCTACAGTTGAACATGTGTACTTGTTGTTAAAGTACAGAATATGAAAACGACGGCCATTACGCGCGACATCTCACTTGACGCCGTTGTCATGGTTACACCAAACTCTACATCCGGGGATTTCTTCTTCTTTTTTTTTTTTTTGAAAGAATGGTCATAAAATGGGGGATCACTTTCACAGTCTTCTTGTCACAGTAAGTGTTTTTTCCAAAAAAATATCGTACGAGATAAGATCAAATATTCGCATTTGTTTTTAAATTCAGATTTTGAAAATATTTTGATAGTTACTGAAGTGCACAAGGGAAATTAAAATTTGCCATAAAGCTTATAAAAAGAAGTTAAGACCTAAAAATCTAATCAGAACTGTGACATTCTCATACGATTGATAGTTTTGATAAACAGAGAGAAAACATTTAAAGTGCTAAAAAATATAAATAAAGTCATTGGTAAAAGTTTAAATTTATTTATTTCTAATTTAATTTTACTTTTAATTCGTCGACGATTGTGGTTTTCATTTTTTCTTAGTTAATTTTTCTTTATAACAGGTAGACAATAAATCTAAAAATTCATTTAAAAATATAAATGTCATTAATTGAACAGGTGATCTTTAAAAAAATAAATAAATAAGTTCTTAAATAATTTAAATTTCTTTTTATTATTATTATTATTGTTATTATTATTATTATTATTATTATTATTATTATTATCTATGACTTAAAAATATTCAACCTTAAAAAAAGAAGATACCTGAAGCTATCAAATGGTTTTCAATTTAAAATAAGAATTAATTTAAAATAATTTAATATTTTTTTCAGTTGTGAGACAAGCCAAAAAAATAAAAAAACATAAGCAAACAGTTACGTAATAATTTTATATTTAAAAGATAAAAGTTTTTCTTTAAGTTCCGTTTCATTGTACGCTCGCGTGAAATTTAGATTTCTTTTTAAATCGTTTTTGATTTTATTTTTATTTTAGATTCTTTTTAAATGAAGTAAACGTTGATTTTTAACGCAAAATTAAATAAAAAAACAACTTTTTTATAGTTTAAGAAAGAGTGAAAAATAAAAAAAAATCCAGTTTTCATTTATATAACTTATTAACTTTTAAAAAACTTTAATTCTCGGTCGACGAAATTATTTCTGTAAGTTACTGTTTTTAATTTTAATTCGTTTTTATTTTAAGGATTTTCATAATTTATTTCTTTTGTTATGATTGTTACCTTTTTAAATTATAATTTAAGCTTTATTTTCTTTATTATATAAATTAAATATTTAATTAAAAAAACAGCTGATTATTTTTCCTCGTTTAAAACATAATTTATCTTTTGAGGACTAGTTTGATTAACTTTAACTTAAAACTGTAAATTAATTAATTAATTGTATATTTTCCTTATCATCAACGAGAAATTGAGACGAAGGTAATTGCGAATATTGTTAATTAAAAAAGTTTTTTATATTATTAATTAATAATTAAGTAAAACTAAAAGTTTAAATTAGTGTTAAAATTTTTAAAAAAGTTTTTATATTCACTACGTGAGATTGATGTGATCTAATGACTAAAAGTCTTTGATTATTTTTTTTCGACTAATTATAAATGAAAAGTACTGCAAAAAGTTTTCAATAATAAATCTGAATAATAAAGTGAAGAAGACTGATGATGGCCAAAACGATGATCTAAGCAGAATCAGCGCATTACAAAGATGAAAGAGGGTTTAGTTTTATATGTAAGGATTAGTAAAAACCGATCCCCCATTTTCTGACCACCAAGCCGTTCCGATATAAAATTGAACTAAAAAAATACGGACTTTAATAGTAATAAATATATTTTTTTTAATTTTGGAAAAAGCTGTATTAACTAAAGCCAGTTATAAAAAAAAATTGAAAATATTATTTTTTTAAAAAAAGGTAAAAAAAAACAAAGAACAGAGAGGCATATTTTTTACAAAAATCAAAAAAAAAGGTAAGTCTTGACTTCAACTTGAGTTTTATTTTTAATTTTCAACTGATTTCCTTGACAAGTTTTTTACGGGGGTTTTCATATTTATCATCTACTTCTTGCTTAATACAACGAAAATTCCTTTATTTAAGAAAATATAATGATAATGAGCCTCACCTACCCGGCTTGAGTTTTTTTTTTTTAGTTTTAATTTTTTATGCAAATATCCGAACGCTTAGTGAAAACGGTTTACGTGGAATCGGAATATTTTTCTATTAGATTGACATGTGGTAATGAGCTTCACCAAACCGGCATAAAAATAATAATAAAAAAAGTCTTTATTTAAAGAGGATATTTCTGTTTTTCAACGGAATTATCATCTCCAACTATAGAACTGATTGATAAAATGACTTTTATTTTCCTTCGCTGTGTGTTAATGAACCTCTCCGATCCGGCACCATCAGTACGAAAACAAAATGCATTTCATCTGAGGGTCAGAAGAAGAAGACGAAAATAATAAGAGGGGTAGAAAAAGGAGAGGCTAGTTATGGGAAGAAGTAGGAGGATGGAAATCAACGGAAGAGGGAGGAGGTATGAAAACAAGAGACGCACAGAGAGAGAGAGAAAGAAAGATTGGAAAAAAAATGGAGAAGAAGCGATGATGTTTATTTTACTTGCTCCAAAAAAAGAAGAACAAGAAAGGGAAAAAAAATGGTTACATTCAAAAAAGGGTAAGTGTTTATAAGAATTAAATGTTAAGGGTGTAAATATGGCAGGAGATTTGATTTTTATTATAAAAGATGGCATGAAAGATAGGGAAAAAAGACTAGGTTCTGTTTTCATAAGAAAAAAAAAAGAAACTTGTTTTATTACAAGAGAGATCGATGTTTGAAGTGTTCTGTTTTTAAATCTGTTTCTGGTCGGACTTTTTTTTTCTTTTAAAGAAAAATATCCGTCTTTTGAAGTCGATAAGGTTAGTTTTCTAAATAACTGTCTTTGTTTCGTTAAAAATCGTTTTAAAGGCGGAATATTTGCCTGTAAAGAAGAAGAAACAAAACAAAAACAACAATCGGCCACCGCCTTCTTGACACAAGAAGAAGAAGAAGAAGAAGAATCGACATGACACCAAATCTTATTTCAACGTCGAATTATAATTTTGGACGAATTCCGAAGACTTTAGGTTTTGAAAAACCATTTTAGATTCCTTTCTTAACAAATTCCCACCGTCTTAAATCTTTTTTTTCTCTTTTATTTTATTGAATTTTGCCTTTATTTTGAAAATCCTCTCGGGACGTCTGGGCGTGTTTTCATATTTTTCCAGGGTTACTCCCAACCACCATGACGATCACCAGTCGGCAAAAAAGTCATCAACATTTATTTTTTTTTTTTCTTTATAGAAATAATATAAATTAGCTTTTTTTTTTTTGGTTTTTTAGTCTATATAATAAGTATATAATGTTATCTAGAATGACTCATTATTATTACTCAATTCATTAATACGAGGAGATTTTGTGTGTTACTCTTTCTTTAATAATCTTTATTTATTCAATGTGCAACCCTGAAAAATTCCAACGGATTCTCTTTTTTAGTTTTTAAATGTCTGTATTTATTTTAATTTTTAATAATTAACTACGAAAAAAAAAGGAAAATACTTTTTCAAATAATTAAATGTTTTCTTTTTATTGTGTAAAAAGAAAAAAATCACGTAAAACGGATTATTTACCTAATTATTATAAATAATATACCAAAATTGTTAGTAGACTGAAAGTTTTTTTTTAATTTTAATTTTTTAAATTTGATCCATTTTTTTAATTAATATTTTCAGTAATTTCAGTAATTAATTAAACAATCCTTTGCTTAGGAATTACGTGTATTTTTGGGGGTGTAACTTTTTCACCAAATATTCTTTTTTGGGAGTTAAAACTGACATTAATTTAAGTGTTAATTAATACTTTTTTTTAAAAGTTTCCTGTGTAAAGTTAAACTCTTAGTTTTTAAACATTTTTTAAATTAAAATTTTTAATTATTAAAACATTTCAATTTTTTTAAGTAGGTAATTCTATAAATATTGAATTAAGTTAGTTTTTAGTTAACCATTGTTATTGTTTAAAAAACTTTTATTTTTGAATGAATTTAAGTTAAAAAGTTTTTATAGGAATTTTTTTTTACTAACTTTGTAACATTTTTTAGTTAACATCCTATGCTCCCATTTTTTTAATTTCTTATTCTGATTAATTATAAAATCATGGGATGATTTATAATCGCAAATAAACGGGAAGGTAAGTCACTTAGTTGAACTGAACATATTTTTGTTTTCTCTCTCTTGTCTTAGAGTTAAGTCTTTTTTCTTTTGTTTTTTTTTTGTTTGTTTTCAACATGACCCCCTTCGTTGTCAATGTACTTAATTCAGTAGATAGTGACTAGAGATGTAGTGAAAATTTAAAATTATGTTTATTGTTTTTTAGTTTATTACACTTACAAGCTAATGGACTTTATTTGTTTCAGTTAAAAAAATTGTATCGTTGCATGTAACCTAAATTTTTTTTTTTTTAAATTAATATCAAAAATATTAATTCTATATTTTTATTTTTTTTCTGCGATGTTTCTACCTTCTGAAAATAAATAAAAAGGCGACAGCATATTTCAATGAACAAGAAACAGCATCAAGAACGAGGAAAAATCTTTGGAATTTTATAAGAGAAAAAAATGCATTCTTTTTGTTGTTGTTGGTGATGAGGATAAGTTATTTAACTAAACCAATTGGTAATTTACGGTGGAGGTTAATTATTCAATTTGGAACTGAAAAATGGGTACTCAACAAATCAGACGAAGACTGTGGACTCTAAATGATTACAATAATAATAATAATAATAAAAATAATAAATTCTCTGCCCGGTTTGGTCGACACAACAAAAAGAATAGTGCTACTTCCTCTTCCTTCTTTTTCTTCTTCCAGACTTACACAACAACAACAACCACAAGAATCTCTCAAATAATCAGGAACAGAAAGAGGAGGAGGTGTTTTCAGATCCACTACGGAATTGCACCTTCATATCCTCCCCAACACAATTGTTAATTTTAAATAGAGAAAATAATTCTTTTATTATTTCCGTAAAAAAGAGACCAACTACAATCGATGCGAAACTAAAAAGAAAAAGTACTCAGACCCCACATTTTTGTAGCTTTTTATTTTTTGTTTTATTTATATTTAATAAAAAACCCAGTGGTGGGAATAGAAGATTGGATACTCGAAAAAAAAAAAAAAAAAAAAAACTGGCTATGTTGATCTGAAATATTTGATTCCTGGGAAATATTGAACCAAAATCTACGAAAGGAGGAGGACGATACCCTCCTTTTCCATGATTTTAGAATAACATGGAATTGTACATAGAAACTCTTACTGGAACTGGGTATGAGTTAAGGGTGTCCCCCTTTGAACCAATTATATCTGTCAAGGCCAAAATACAGAGGCTTGGAGGTGAGTTAAATTTTTATTAATCTTTTTAAAATTATCATTAAATTAATTAATATTGAATTTTAAAGTTATAACAAAAATATCAGCTGTCATTGAATAATAAAAAACAAACTTAAGCTTTTTTAAGTATTTATCTACAAAACAAAATCAAATCATCAAAACATAAAATTACATAGAATGGTTTGCTTGTTTTTCTAAATTTCTCTTAATTTTGGTGAATAATGAAGTGAAGTCATTGATAAATTAAATTCCTAGTCTTGTATTTGGAGATTAAGAAAAAATTGAACTTTTCATCATGTCTGTGTGTGTTTACTTTCTTTCTTTTAAGTCAAAGCAAAGTGTTATGTGAATCTGTAGAAATTAAAATATTTGAATATTATTCGTCCTAAAAAATATTGATCAGAAACATTTTTTTTAGAAAAATCCAAAAGAATGAATTTTCTAAGAATTTTTTAAAAAATTAAAAAAAAAAAAATAAAAAAAAAAATATTTCCATTTATTATTTAAGTGCAACAAATATTTTTTTTTTTTTTCTACTCATGAAGAGAAGAAAAAAACATAAGCAATCTCCAAGTGTTATAAAAATCACATTGTCATCATAAAAAAAACGATACGGAAGAAGAAGAAAGACAAACCAGGAAGAAAGCTGGCTTTTTCTTCCTTCCATTCGAGCATTTGTTAGTTTATTAATCAATAAACGTTCAATTTTTGGCACTTCAATCGATATGTACAAAATTTCCCCAAATTAATTTAACAAAGGAAAAAAATTGATTATATTCGCGATTCGCAATTAAGCAGTTGCCCAATGGGTTTTTTTTTAATGAAAAATCAATGCTGCCGGTGTTTTTTATTATAAGTAAACCTAACTTACATTTTTTTTTTAATTAATTAAAAAAAAAAATATCCATTTTTACTTTTTGTTCTTTTCACTTTTTTCAAACGATTTAAATATGAAATTCGACGTTTGTAGGTGAAGAAAGAAGATAATTATTAAAAAGATGAACATTCTAGTTTGAAGAAAAAAAAAGAAAAAAGTTTCACATTGAAAGCTAACGAACCCCAACGAAAAGTTTTGGCTTGAGAGGAAATTTTCTAAGAGAAGCTTTAATAATCACATGTAGAGAGAGAGAGAATGGGAATGAAATATTCATTCATTGAAATTCAATTGAAGAATAATAATCTAGTCTTCTTGTAAACGAAGTAGTTTTTCATTTTATTTACAAATTAAAAAAAAAAGAAAGTACAAAAAAACTGTCTCGAAAACATTCAAATATTCGTATTTTTTTTTATTTGTTTATTTTTTGGCTTTATTTAATATTTTTAAATTTATTTTATTTTTGTTAAAAATAATGCTTGTGGGGTGCTGTAAAAGAGGGCTGGCGAAATAAAAAAAATAAAACAAACTCTATCCGCCTGAGTCGGTTGAATTTGGTGAGATTGGGAATAAATGACTATATAGTATTTCGTTACCCCCCCCCTTTTTTTTTTTCCTTTTGCAATCATCAACACAACACTGAACATTACCAATCACCCCGTCTGGGTTCGTTTCCTTTCCTTTTCACTTGTTGTTGCCCCTACCCTCCTTTCGTTTTGGAGTGTCAAGGTGTATAATAAGTGGTTGTGTTTTTATTTATTTTATTTTTATTTTAAATTAAATAGTTTCCTTTGACCACTCCCGCTTTGTCTTCTTTTCGATTCCCATGTAGTAAAAAAAACAAACAAACTCTTCTTAACAACCAAACACCAGACCGCACCCCATGAAGAATAGACGGCATGTGTTTATATTGGGAGTTGATGTCTATTTTGTGTTTGAATGACTCTCTTAGTCTTCTTCACCTGCTTAAAATAATAGTAGGGTGCACTTTTGGCTTTTTCTTTGATTGATTAGTCAACGTGGGCACGTCATTTACAAAGCTTTCTTTCATTGATTTAAGAAGGACGATTGTTTTCTTTCTTTCCTTTTTCAACTTTAAATTCTTGATCATCATCATTTTTTTCTTTCTTTTTTTCTTCTTTTAAATCTTGAATGACTAAAGTAAAAATGACTTTAAATAAAAAAAAATCAACAGTATTGGACAATATTAAATTTTTCTTACAATTCTCAACTTTTTGTTGAAATTGATTTTTCAAACCATAACAGACCATTTTTCTTCAGTCTTCAACAACAAAAAATCAGGTGATTTGTTCATGTTGCTGATAATGATGATTATGATGATTATTCCATGTGGGGGGGGGGGTACCCGAGAGTCTGGTTTTCTTTGTCTTCTTCATTGTCTTTAGTTTACTCTCAATTTTTTTCCCGCTATCATTTTTTGTTTTCCTGCATTTAAAAAATATTTTTTTGACGAAAAACATAATCTTAAAACTTTTTTCTTTTTGAAAATGTGTTTTATTTTCGTTATGTGGAAGAATTATGATTGCGGTTAGCAAACAACTCGAACTTCTTGACGACCATTCATCGTGGCCTTTTTTTATTTTATTTTTAAATCTTTTTTTCTTTTCCTCATCATGTGAAGTCATTTTTATCGTATGACTTAAAAATTGGCCAACGTCATATTTCTTTATTTTTATATCGATTTTTTTTTTCTATCCCGTTTGTTAATGTAAAGTTTGTAAAAATCCCCCCCCCCCCCCCAATAAAATTGGAATGTAATGTGTTTTGTTTTTGTTTCTCTCCCATCGACTGACGACAGGTGATTGACTGACTCATTTGGTCGAGCTCAGTGCGATTTTCTTTCTTTCTTTCTTTGGTCTTCTTGTTGCATTCATTCACATCATCTACCGCCAAATATCTATTTACTAAAAAAAGCTACTAGTTACAGTATTAGGAAACTAAGCAGTTTTTAGTTTTGTTGACACTAGTTAGTTTTCTTTTTTTCATTGTTTTTGTTCGTATCTTTAACTCTGAATTACATTGCACACAAAAACCATAATCCTTTCCATTTTTAGAAAATAATATGTAGTAGTTTTATTTGATTTTTTTAAATTTAAAAAAAAAAAATTTTCTAGAAAGTAAGACTCAGGACTGAACTGTTTCCGCAACCTCACTTGTTTTTGGAACAAACTTATCTCTATGGGAAAATGACTAGAAAAAAATAAATTAGTAAACAAAGATAAATCCTTTGTCTGATAATCTCATTTTTAATTTATTGACTAAAACTCCATAACATGTTGACGATTAACCGAATTTAAAATCGGTTAATTTTTAATAATTTTTTGTAGGATCAATGTTTTAAAAATTGTATAATCAGGATAATTAAAACTCGTTTTCTATACATCAGTAACGATAAACCATTAAAACAGATTTTTCTGTAAATCTTCTATGGGGGGAGGTGCTGAAAAGTTCTTGATCCAACTAAGAAGAGAATGATCTAGCAAGCCATGAAACATGCATGTTATTCTTCTACATATTCGTCTTTGCTTTACCAAATCTAAGTGCCAGTATAATTCCTTTTTTTTTAATGCCCCCCCCCTGCCAGCACGCGGCTTATTTACTGTTTTTATGTGTATTATTAATTGTTCTTAAATAATTTCCTTCATGGCATGATTGCTTTGTTCCATGTTATTAAACTTTAAAGTTAGAAAATAAGAGTATAATTTGAAAAGTTTTCACTGGCATAACTATTCCAAATAGCACTTTGACTTGCATTTGGTACAAACAAATATTTTGCATTTCTGCTTGCTTGCACCGCATTTCTCAAGTTTCTCTCCTCATCCCCCTGAAAAGAATACCAAATATTTTGTTGATCATTGAAATATTGCTCTGCATCTTCAGATCATTTGAAATTTTTCTCCTTTATAAGATTTTGAAACAGGAAATTGTCAAATCGAACCAGAATTTCTTCAAATGCCTTTTGCCACCCCTAAAAACAAGTGTATTTTCTTGCAAAAAGAGAACAACATTCTACAGCTTTCATTGCCATTTTTCTTTCTTTCTTTCAATGCCTCCTTCAACTGGCACAGTAGGTTAAAGTAAACATTTGGCCCTTATGAAGATAGTCATCAAAAACTCTTTTCTTTTTTTTTTTTTTTTATCCACCAAAAAACATGTCCACAACCTTTCCTGCTGCCTTTTAAATATATTTGGTTATGGAGATTGCAAGTGTGTCACTGATGTGCGTTTCATTAACGGTGAGTGATAAGTCATTTCAAAACATTACCATAAGTTTGCTGAAAATGCTGCAAAATAGAATTGGAACTGTCCACTAAATGTCATTTCTGGTTGGTATTCAGACATTTTGGCATATACTTGACTGACTGCTTTTGCATACTAATGAACTATTCAGTAATTATAAATCCGACTTATGGACATCTTTAGTCTTTCAGCAATTCTTTTGCTTGAGATTTCTTGATTGAATCTCAAAATTAGGTCATAAACATGGTCAACAATTTCAGTTGGTGATACTTTTCAAAAGCCTCTTCAGTCTGAAAATCTCCACACTGGCACTTGGCACACCATTTTTTTTTTTCACAATTAACCATGACTGGCACTTGAATCAAACACTCATGGATTTCCTTTGGGATTTTCTTTTGCAGAAACGGAAACTTTATGATAGCCTCGAGTTCAACATTTGAATTCCTTATTTTAAGTTGATATGGTCAAAAATAAGCACAAGCAATCTGCAGATTGGCATGTTGCAATATAAGAGAATGCCCTTTATAGTTACGACAAACTAATGCCCGGTTGGTTGACTGATGACTTGCACTCCCCCCCAACCCCCATATGCATGTTTAAGTGAAACATTTTTTATTAGGTGTGGTCGTCTAATATCTTTTTTAATGACTGACATTTACAGACTTAAAATCTGAGCTAAAATATTACAAAAAAAAATTTAGTTTTTAAAGAAAATATATACTTAGAGAGAAAGAAACCAAACAACCATTAACTTCCCCACTCTCATTGATCCTTTATTTTTTCTTTTCTCGCTTTCTCTCTTGGGTTAGAAAGGAAGGAACAAAGAAAAATGCTACATTTTCTGGACACTATTGGATAATTTAGCACATTGTTTGATTTCCAAATAAGCATTTTCTACTTTGCATCCTTTAAGGTGATTACTGTCTATTTGAATAGTTTCTTTGTACCTAAATTGTGTGTGTGTTTGTATATTAGATTTTATTTTCAGAAGATAAAAGAATGGAAGTAATGCCTTAAACTATACTTGTACATAATCAATATTTGGTTGACAAGTAAGACATTTTGCCCATGTTTGAGAGAGATTATTTCATTCTTTATATAATGTCCGTAATACAAATTCTGTTCATCTTTTCTCTAAACTAGAATAAATTTCTGAAGACAACTACTTAGAGCAAACAGATTTACACTGGCATAAATTTTATTTTATTTGCAGCAACATTGGTTATATTTGTATTATTTTAAAATATTTTCATTTTGAATTTTTGTTCCTCTTACTATAACTTATTGCCTTTTTTTTTTCTCTAAACTATTTGTTATTGAATAATTTGAGAATGGCTAGATTTATGGCTACTACATCTTATATTGTTACAAGTCGGACACTGGAACATTTTTTTTAGCATATTAGTTTTTGAAAATTCCAGACATTTTGAAGTCTTTAAGGAAGGGTTTGATTTCCTATGTAAGTATAATGCGAAATTAAAGCTTTACTTTGTGTCTCAGGTTAGCTTGTCTGAATCTTAATTCTTTTACTTATCCATATAAAGTGGAAATTTGAGTCAGCAACAAAAGATATAACTTTTCTTTTCTGCTTATTAGAAAATCAAAATTTAAAGATTGTTTTTGTGCTTACACTTGTAATATGAAAACTATAAACATTAGCCTGTTGATGACACTTATTCTAAGTACTCATCAAAACAGTTTGGTGCTATAATAAAAATTAAAAAAATTAAAAAATTTCATTCTCAACAATGTGGCTACTTGAACTCTTTTGTGATCCCCCCTCCAGATATGTAAATTATAATCCAAGAATTCATGATGATGAGTTTCAAATGAGCTGTGATTTCAAATTTATCATCTCTTACTGGGGCAAATGGACTTTATTTGAGCCTTTTTACAGAAATTCCGTCTAATATAGTTGAATTATATATTTCAGTTGCTCTAAAAGAATGTATTTTGTCTATATTTGTTTATATACAAGTTTAATTAAAATGCAATCAGAAGAAAAGTGAAAGGAATTTATAAGTTTTGGTGCTCCTAACACTTAATCCATTTTATAATTCATTCATCTTTACTTTTTCCTCAAAACATTAAATTTGAAAGATTTTATTTCTTTTATTTTAAGCATTTTTCTAAAGTGTTTTTTTTTTCATTTTGAATAAATATGTTGAAGTAATTCTTGCTTTTGTTGAAATTTTGATAATTCACTCCTTTAAACCTAATAACCTAGAAAATATACAATAGAAATTGTTTGGCAGATGAAATTGTGAATGATAAATTCTATGCTTTGTTCTCAACAGGGTTAAGTTCTTCCCAAGAATTCCCAAACTATGAACTGTTTATAGTATTATGGAGATGTTCTGTATTTAAATATTGAAGTGGTTACTGGTTGTTATGTTTTCAATGGGTACCTGCTAAAAAAAAAAAAAGAAATGGAAGGAAAGGCTTGAGCTTTTCACCAGATTGGAGCCAGTGTACAGTTGAGAAATGGTTTCTTTCCTCTTAATGTTGTCATTGGCCTTTTTAACATCTTAACAACCTTGCTTGATGGTCAAAGGGCCAGAACAAGTGATTAATGATGATATTTAAAAAGACATTTGCTGTTATAAATTCCAAAGACCACAATTTGGTTTTTCTGACATATGGCCCATTCTAATTTTTATATAAAGTTGTATTTATTGTCTGTACATGTGTGAAAGTTGTACCTTTCAATTTTGGTGGGAGTGGGGGGGGATCTGTAATTTTTAAATGGTATGTCAAAATTGATCTGTTTTGAAAAATGATCCAAACTCTTCTTGAACAAAAGATTGTTTTTTAAGAACAACAGCTTAATTAATTTGAATTAAAGTTATGGATTATTTTGTACTCGAGTCTATTTCTTAGATTAATTTTTTGCTTAAAAGAATAGGAATTAAGAAGACAGAAGATAATGATTGACATTGCATTTAAATTTTTGAATATCAAAGTTGACTGGGAAGTAAGAACCTGGAAGAGTTCCACAAATGAGAAGTGCAGGAGAAACTTTTGGCATAAAACTTAGTTCCATCTATCTGCCATTTCAATTGTAAAATAATGAGACCTTGCTGCCAATCTAGTACTGCAGTTAAATTCATAAAGTCTAGGTACCATAGAGGAAAGTTCATCAGAAGAATTACCATGAAAGTAATTATAGAAAAGGCACAGGGAAGCTATGTTACGGTGGTAGGGAAGTGACTGAAGCTGAGATGCCAGGTCAGGACCAATAACATTGCAGATTCTTCTTTCAGTTTTATCAAGAATCTCTAAATATATAGCATGAGCACCAGACCAGATGTGGCAACAATATTCAAAGCAAGGACAAATGGTATACTTATAAGTATGTAAGATAGATTCTGGTTAGAAAGATTGCCTAGCATGACAGTGAACCAACTTTCTTAGCTGCAAACCCTAGTAGTTGATTCAATATAACCTCCCTGCTTCATATCAGTGGAAAACATTAGCCTGAGAAGGGACAATGAGTTACTCTCCTGGAGGTTAGCATTAGCCATACTAATGGAAAGCAAAATGGTTCTTTCCTTGCCCCAGTTAACAACAGATTGAAGGTCATTTTTTAGATTGGCTGCCAATTTGATTGTATCGAACCAATCAGACTTACTATAAAGACAGGTGTAAATAGTTATCGTCAGTACCAAGTTGAGAATTGATGGCACCGAGAAGGTTGTTGATGAAAATTAGGAACAATGTCATTCCAAGGATAGAGCCTGGGGTAGGGGGTGCACCTGCATTAATGCAAAAAGATCTAGAAGAGTGACCATTCAAGACAACTTTGATTTTGTGATTTGATAAGAAAGACTGAATCGGTTAAAAATTTGTTCAGAAATCCCATGACCTTCCAACTTGTGAAGAGCACCAACCCTGTCAAATGCCTTTGAGATATCCAAGGCAACATCCCAAGCTTCACCATTCTTATCTAAAACTTGATAAACTCTTTCAGCAATAATCAGTAATACATCAGCAGTTGACCTAGAGAAACAAAAGCCATATTGCTTATCTGAAAGAAAACCCTGTGAGGTGAGATGCTTAACCAATTCAGAGTTTATATATATATATATATATATATATATATATATATATATATATATATAGTCGCCTGACGATTGCACTAGCATGAAACAGACTGTCGCCTCTAAGTTCTGACTTCCATATCCACTTTTATATTTACACACGCTCTATCTCTGATATTGAGCACTTTATCCCATAAATATAGCACACTTTAAGACTATATTTCTTTATATATATATATATATATATATATATATATATATATATATATAATTTCTTCACAAACTCTAAGCATCTGTTCCTGACTGATATGCAAGTGGAATTCTCTCAGTTTAAAAACTTCTATTTGAGTTGTGGGTATCACTTCATTTGTTACTCACTATATTACTTAGTTTAGGAATTCTAGACATTATTTCAATGCTTTTTGGAAACTTGCAATAACTATCTTAAATTTCTGGTAGATATTTAAACAAAGTGGATTTTGTTGATTTTTACTAAATTAATCATTTTGGAGGTGGAATTTCTGCTTAGCTTTAAAGTTTATTCCCTTGCCCTTGATGCCCAATGTTCAACAATTTATTGTCTAGCATAGCTCTTAAGGTATTACGGCCTTCACTACTACTAAGATGTCCCTGCATTTTACTCAGGTAATAGACTGACAGAAATAAAATTGCCACTGCTTGAAGGATGATGCTGATTTTGACTTTGGGTATACTCTGTGCATGTTAGGGACAAGTAGTCTGATAAAATTTTCATTCATTGGCCATCTTTTATATATATATATATATATATGTATACACACACACACGGTGTCCATAAGTTTGTGTGCACTTTAAAAAATTTATAACTTTATTTGTATTTGCAATAGAAATAATTTGTAAAAAGGATTAGAAAGAAGTAAATCTATATTTTTTAAGGTTTTATTGAAATTTTCTTTAAGATTCCACATGTCCTCCATCATTAGCAATACAAAGGGTAATACGATTTTGCAGTTCACGGAAAACATTTGCCAACTGATTTACAGTAATGCCTGAAATCACATTAGTTATTTTAGCTATACTTAAAACTAGGTACATTAAACAACTTTATAACATATTTTACAGATTATTTCTATCGCAAATACAAATAAAGTTATAAATTTTTTAAATGCACACAAACTTTATGGACACCCTGTGTGTGTGAGGGGGGGGGGTGTATACCCTCATACCACTGAATTGTGTGTGCCTGAGCTCTAAAAGGTGACACGGTATGTGTGGTGAAAGTCTTATATGAGTAGATATCATCTCACAGATATACATTTTTTTTGTTCCATTTTCAGGGGCTGAATGGTCAATCTAGAGACATGCATTGCATGTTGAAAGTGACACACACTGATAGTGCTTCAATGTTAGGAACATTCCTATATCGGTCAGCTATGTCATATAAATATTTGCTATAATCAACACATTTTGTGGGTAGCAGTGTCAGACTACACAGCTACTCAGAAAACATGTTGATCAAAGCAAACTTTAGGAGCTGTGTCAGACTACACAGCTCCTAAAGCACAGATCAGAGCAAATGTAACCTTGAGTGTGTCAACACAGACCATTGAGAAATGTTTACTTTTACCAGGACTGTGGGCATGCATACCTCTGACCAGACTTTCACTTACTCGACAATGTTGTTGCGCATGTCTCCAATGATGATGCAAGCGGGTTACCTAGGAAGGTGGGGTCAAATGTGTTGTGGAGTTATTTCCACAATAGAACTTGTAGTCGGACTAAATGCGTCCTAAATGGGGTAAACGTACAGAAACGTTAGGAACTTGTAAATAAGTGTTACGCAGAGTAATCGAGTTGTGGTCGCTGATAACTTACTCCTCCCTCGACTATCTACTGACTCCTACTTATAATAGGTGGGAGAGTCTATTCTCTAGACCAGGTGTCTTTCACTATAACAAAATGGCACTCTGTAGTGTTTGCTGATGTGAGCAGGTTCTACCTTCATGCAAATGGTTGTTTGCATATGTCACATAGAGCTGGAGAGAGGCTTTTTTTTTTCTTTTTGCATATGTCACATGACTGAGCATTGATATAATAATGCAAGAGTGCCCCAAGTTGCAGTTTTTGCTGTTTGTAGAGAGAACATTGAACAGTACTGTGTATTTCCAGAACAGTGTTCAACCCCATCTGCTGCCATTCCTGTATCACTGTTCCAGCAGGATAATACCTGCCTACTTAACGCCCATGCTACTCAACATGGTCTACAAGATTTTGGACAACTTCCCTGGCCAGCCAAATCCGTCTTTCATTGAGTGTATATATGGAACAATGCCTGGCTCGTTCTTTCAACTCGCCTGCAGCTCTTGCTGTCATGTATCAGTAGATGCAAGAAGTGTGAAATAATATATCCAAAAATGGTATTTCCTATCTTAATTGTCATATACGTGCAAGAGTACAAGCCTGAGTCAATGCCCAAAGAGGATATCTTCTTTTATATACCATATCCCTTAAAAACGTACATGGCCAGTCATGGCTCTCTACATCTTCCTGTCCCTTGTAGTTCTAAGCAATGACTCTTTGCCCTCCCACTCTGCTATCCATTCACCCAAGCTCATTAAGTTTTGTTTTGTTTCTCTCCATCCCTCTTTTCCTCAATAAGTCCTGTGGGTGTTAAATTTTCCAAACAGTGTATTAATATGGTGGAGGAGGCTGACGACTTTTTGAAATGCCTTTTTATTTTGGCACCTGTGCATGTATTGATCGACATCATTTACTGTAATCCAGCGATATTCTGTACGCTTAATCTTGAATAAATTGATTCCTCTATCCAGGCTTTTGTCATTTTTATTTTCCCTTGCAGTTGTAGTTTGTTTACTTCATTTTTCTTTTTTCTTTTTTAAACTTTAATTTTTCTCAGCATCTTTTTATTTTCGGTGTCATCAAAGTACATCGGTGTCATCAAAGTACATCGGTGTCATCAAAGTACATCAGTGTCATCAAAGTACATTTGGTGTTGGAAGCTGCAGAAATAACAGCCAATTAAGTTTTTTTTTTGTTTTTTTCAAATGCAACAATTTTTGTATGTTAAGTGAAAGCAGCTGAGTAAGAAAATGAAATGTGATGTTGTTGTCTCTAAACTATTGTATGGATTTATTACATATTTCATCAGAGTCTAAAGAAGACTTTGTCTAGGCAAAATGTTGGTGGGGGTGTATATAAGTTTAATGTAAATTTCTTTCTCCATTTTAAGGGGTTGAACCATTTAAATAGTTACACTGAAACGTTATCTGATTTGTTCAAATTCAGATTTAGTTTCTAGTTTCATTCCAACTAAATTTATGAGAATCACTACAAGTTTGTTTATTTAATAATCATGAAACGGTAGATAAAATGTATGATAGAAAACGGACAAATGGTTCAAATTCTGGTTACACTCATCTCCTGGGAAATGCATGAATTCACCTTTCCCTGTACTCTATTCCAGTATCACGTATCTTGACAGTCTTATCCTTGGCATGCCACAATTGGCAAAGGAGAGAAGTTTGTGTGAGTATTTGGTAAAACATTTTCTTATAAGAGAAGACACAACAAAAATTATACCACCCATTCTTAACCTTGACATGCCAGTAATGAAAAAAATACATAGTCATGCCACCATATTTTAGCAACTTGAAATTTTTTTTAACGTAATTACCCTGAATTTTCTAGATTGCTAGATGAGATTACATGTCTGCAGATGACATCTTCAGTTGGTAATGTTTTGCTTATTTTGTTTATAATTAACCCTAACAATAGATCTCAAGAGTAACATTATGTTCTCTGTGGTAGTCAGAAATGAAAATGGCATTTCATTTAATTCTGAGAGATGGTTAATCTATTGATAAGAATAATTAACAAACAGAAGGTCAGAAGGGAATTATTGAATTGACCTGTTCTTATTTTGACTTGCAAAACCATTTCTCCATGAAAACTTTGAAACTAGTGAAAAGTGTAAGGGATTTTGTGGTGGCACTGGTGGGTGTTGAACTAGGGTTTCTTTCTCTCATTATTGATAATTTCATGTGAGGAGTGCTAAGCTGTTTTCTGCTTTTTTGAGTTGACTTGCACAGCATTGCCTCACCCTTATGCCAAAGACAAAAATGAATGCAGGATGGGGTGGGGAATTAGTAGAGTTAGTTTGACTTGCTTTTTATTAAGGGCATTAACAAAGAATACTCAATATTGCCTGTGATCAGTATTGAGCATCTTGACTTTTAGCAGGTTGACCTAAAAATAAAGATTTTCTTGATCAGAATAATACTTGGAATATGAAATTATTACTACTATTATGAATCTTTGAGTTGTTTATAAATTTTTCCAAGGAGTTTAATATGAATGACATAAATACATTCCTTAACTGATAAAGCTACATACTTTTATTTTAATAGCATAAAATTACTTTTACCAGTTTTGCTCATCCATTAACTGTCCTGGGTATGATGATAAACTACATCTGGCAGCAAGGCCTCTTACTGGGAGGTTTTGAGAAGCATGGAAGCACTTCTTAATTGCTGCTCTTCCCAGGTCCAACTTGACTTGGGGTGGTAACACCTGTTAGGGTCCTAGCTATGGGCAAATAGTTAACCCCCAAATGGGTTCAAAACACTATAAAAATGCATTTTTATAATAAAAATATCAGCAATGCGTTTTTGTAACAGAAATTACTAATGCTCCCTTTAAAGTTTGGCATTAAATGACCCATAAGAAGTTATGCCTCTAAACAAACAAAACAAAACTCAGTCTTTATGTTTTTATCAATTATTTTTCAGTTGATTTTGATGAGGATTTGTACTAAGGACAAACTTGGAGAAATTTATCAGTTTTTCATATATTTTTTTTTTTTATAACTTTATCCGCTTCCCATATTTCTAAAGTCTTCAGTCAAATGCTATAAAATACATTTACTGTCAAAGTATGTGTCAGGTATTTCTATTTTAAAATATTTTTCTCTGTTTTTCTTATTGAGTCAGAGAGCAGCATGCGAACTACGTGATGCCTGGATACAAATATCTGAAGCCTAATATACTAAGCACATGCCCCACAGCCAAATGTGTGCGTGCGTGATGAGGTGAGAGGTTTTGCTAAAAGCCGTGCTTAACCTTGCAAATTGAGCCAAGTTAGAATTACTTTCAGACTGGTGACCCAGTACACTCAGTCTTCAATTGAGTGTGTCCCCCCCAAGTATCTAGATGTGACTCCCAAGTTGCCGTGGCTGTCTTGACCTTTAACCTTGCTGAAACAACCCTTTCATCATGTGGCCAAGATTCTCCACCTCCACTACACCTGCTCATGAACAGATGCACAGTGTGTTTGTCAGCCCCTGGGGGATATGCTGAACTGGATACAGTCAGGTAACTGACTAGCAAATGTGTCATCCTAGACAGGATATTTAGTAGAGATCATCTTAATTCGCCAAGACGAAACATGTACATGTTAACACCTCTGATCAATTAAGATCAGATGCCATGATGGTCATGTCTGACATAGAATAAGGGCCTCTTTATTATTAGTATTTATAATAATCATCAAAACATATAATAATTATTGATGTGTATTTACTTATATATTTCCTGTCCCATCTGTAGTGTGAAGGGAGGTAAAACAACTGAAGTTAGTAAATTTGAGTGGTTATTTCCCTTAGTCATTTTTAATAATCTATACAAATAAAATATTTATTTGCATTTAGACAAAATTAGTCCGCAAGCAAAATGAACCATTTAATTAATCAGTTACTCTTTACTCCTATGTTTCTTAGATTGCAGTCTTATTTGTTCAAGTCTTTTATGTGAGGCACTCAGGTACATTTGTTTATTAAGTGATTGTCATGTTTTAACTTGGTCTTGAATAGGCTTTGTAGTTCTTTTGTTAATCTTTTCTTCTGAAAAATATTTCCATTTCACTGTAATATTAATCACATAGCATTGTTAACATAAAAAGGTATTGAGCAAAAATGATTTATATAATACCAAGAGTAATCAACGAATAATAGATACCATTGAACATCTAAAAAAAAAATAGAGAATGGATTAATTAAAACAGTTCTTTGGCCTCTATTTTAATTGTGAATTCTATATCTTCGCTTTATTGAATCTCAATACATTGTTTCAAGACTTTTTTCATTACATCTCACTATTAAAACTTTCTAACAATTGCATGGGAACACTAGCAATAATAATAAAATTAGTAATAAACAAAATCTAATGTCTTAAAATTTTCATTGAGAAGTTATAATTAAGGGGAAAAAAAGTCCTCAAGGATTTCTCATTTTGAGTGTCTATTGAGTGGGGAGGGAAGAACAGTTAAGTATTATCATTTTGTCCTCGGCATTAAATAAAAACTGTACTTCAAGAAATGAAAGTACTGTAGAATGACGTTAAAGGAAATGGACAAACATTCTGCACAATTGAAGTGCAGTGTTTCAGGAATTGAAGTAATCACATCTGACAAAAATGTTTGTCTCTTGCTCATTTAAATATGAGTTTGATGACACATTTTAAAATAGCCGGATGTTCTTTGGTAGAATGTCTTAAAATGTACCATGGATTTCCTTTGTTAATCTGCAAAAAATGAAAAGAACATTTTCAGCTTTTCTTTTCTTTTTTTTTTTTTTTTTCTCTCTTATTGGCCGATATTGTGATGATTAAAACAAAACAGAAAAAAGGTCAGCCTAGTGGGTTCTTTTCTCTCTCTCTCTCACTCTCTTCTCCTCTCTCTCTCCCTTCTCCTCTCATCCCCTTCCCCTCCTCCCTCTCTCTCCCAGCGCACACATTCCTTCATCATTTTCCTGTCAACTGATAGCTCTTCCTCATAACTTCAGTGTGATATTTTACATTGCCTATTAGAAATACTATTGGAAACAAAACATTCATCTTTCTCTCTCTCTCTCTCATCTGTTCCTCACACAACAGCCATTAATCACTTGTTATCCTCTTGATCATTCTCCAGATTTTACTTCCTTTTTCTCAAACCTGACACCAACTACAAATTGGCCTGATGATGAATTTGCTTCAAACACGTGAAAAGGATTGGCTACTTTTTTTCAATTTTTTTTTTTTTTTTTATTCAATTGTCTAACTAATTATCCTTACTTCAACATTACTCAAATTAAAATATTTCCTTATAATGGCTAAGACCTTGGAGAATAGAATTTGCAAACCTTGTACAAACCTCTGCTGGGACTGTTTCTGTTCACTCTGTATTAATGCACTTGGGGCAAAGGCATGGATGCACTTCTGTCAAAGCAGTAACAACTTGGACTACCACACTAGCCCTGTAAAAATTCACTTGTCTACTGAAAAGCATATTAATATCAGAGCTCCACAAGGAGTCTGCAGAAATAAAAGAAACAAAACAAATGTATTTAATCAGCAGCAGCAGTGCAGATTTGATAGAAAAAAAAAAGAAACAAAATTGGCTTTAAAGAATAAAGAAATTGACTGGTGTTTTCAGTCAATATTGACCACCAATTACAATGTTATTTCCAAGAGAGAAACATATTAATGAACCGAGGTTTTAATATTTTGCGATTATACCAGTGAATAATTCATTTTCTCTTAGGAAAAATAGAGAATGCTATTATCTTTGAGATATAGTCAGCACGGATCTTTACCAAGGATTTATTTGTTGATTGTCTTGAAAGTTTGGCAGTGTCATTTTGAGCCGTCTTTGATTCAATCTGTGCTAAAATTAACGTCAAGTGAATCTATACTGGGTAACTTGAAATATTATGCTATTTATCAATACTTATGGCTTTCACAAATGTGAAGGCTACTTTTTGATATTTATGCTGTTCACTTGCCTTCAACATCTGTCTTATTTAGATGTGAAATCTGAGTTCAATACCTTTCAGATTTAAATGTTCAAGACTAGTTTTTTACAAAAAGCCTTGGATACTTTATCTATTCTAGAATCAGCTAAACCATTTGCTGATCTTCACTTAAGTTATTGTAAAGTATGGCAAAAGTGTTGAATTTGGGTGAAAACATCTGATTACTCTCCCAGCAATTATGGGAGTAATATTAAGAGACTGGAAAAAGACAGGAAGTAACAAAAATAACACAGCCTTGGAAACTACAGTGACTTTAAGAACAAAAAATGTCCATGGGACCGACTTCACAAGACATTGTGTCTTGCTGACTGTTGATTTTCCCATTGCTTTTATTGGCATGAGGCATCTTACAAAGAGCTGGATCTTGACTAGTTGCAGAGAGGCCCGTATCTAGACATATCAAGCTGTCCTGCTGCTAATGGAGAAAACCTGGATGTAACTGGTGTTGACATTTGTTTTAATCAGTATCACACCATGCAAGGCAGTAAAGCTACTAAGACACGTAAATTGATGTGATCTCGATGCCAGTCTAGTACTGCACTTAACTTTAAAAAGTCTAGGTACCATAGAGAAGAGCTTATCTGAACAATTACCATGAAAGTATTTATAGAAAAGGCACAGAGAGACAACCTTACGGTGGTGGGAAAGTGATCTGGGGACTCATTTATATCTACCAATGTTCATTTGCCGCAGTTATTATGGTTGTTTTGAAACTTGAAATTTTGACTTGCATTCTTGGTTGTCACTTTCCTTGTGAAAGTGCAATTAAAAAGAAAAAGAAGTGGACAAGAAATTTTAAATTTAAAAGTTCTTAAATTCTTTGGGTTTTACTGTGTATATATGTTTAGGTGTTGATTTAAGTTTTGAAGAACTGAATGTAAATTTTTATATTTAAACAATTTTGCAATAATATTAGTGATTTTTTTTTTTTTTTTTTTTTTTTTTTATAATTTCTTCCCAAGCAGGGTGAGAAAGCCACTAAGATGCAAGGGATTATTGAGAGTGAAAGTAACAGAAGACAATAGTTTGACACGGTGGTGTCCGGCTTGATTGGTTAGGATATCTATGTAGTCAAGTGGTCTGTAAATGATTTTATCTGGGTCTGGAGTGTCCAGCAATCATATGACTACTGCTTATGTTGCAGATAAAACCTAGATGTGCGAGATTCAAAGCAACTATCCACTGACTATAAGTCGGCAAAAAATGTACAAATAAATAAATTAAAATGTTTGGAATCAAGTACCACTTGACCAGAAGGTAGTGAATTTCAGACAGAGGTTTATACAGTGTGGTTACATTTTAGGTAAGGGTCTGTCAGGAGCAGAATCAGTCATGGTTAGAATAAGGATACAGTCAGATGGAGTTCTCACTGGCTGATGAGAAGTTCTAATCCGTTGGTCTGTTGTAAGAGAAGACCGAAGTAGCAGTGAAGATGTCTTAAGTGTCACATACTCCCACCCCCAGATACCCAGGTGAATTGACTATTGAATAAAAACACTGTTTATCAGAAGCTCTTGTTTTTCTGACCAAGGAAATATGTTAAGATGGTCATATTTATGAGTTTTGTCCCTATGTAATATCTCTACAGTCATTTTCTTTGTTAAAAAGAAACTGGGCCTTTCCCAGTTTTCTTCACACTAATACAAACAGGAATCAAGCCCTGGTGAAGTTGATGAAAAGGTGTTGAGAAACTGAACCATTTTGTGTTTTCTTGTATCCTGTTCTTGTATTATTTATCAAGATAATTGTCTGTTAATTTAAACTTTGTGTTGATGAATATCATACGAATTTCTGATGTAGTTCCCAACAAGGAAAAAGTGTCTAAATTTGTGTAAACTTCCATGAAAATTGACAATGAAGCTGGTTTTTGTTATAGATGAACAGAAAAAAAAAACGAAAAAAAATACTATGTTAAATTTAAAATTGTGTTTCTGATATTAAAGTTTTATATTGAGGTGGGTGAAGAATAAATAGCTGTCAACCCCAGGAAAATCCTCTTTCGTTTTTATTATTGTCATCATTATTATTGTTGAAATCTTATGTCACTTTGTGTTTCGTTTTGCACAGCAATGTGACTTTCTAATAGGAGTATTATTGTGAAAAGATTAGCACTTAGTACATTTACATCTCTCTTTTGACCTTCAATAAACAAATTAAAGGAAACTGCCCCTCTTGGAATAATTTCCCCATGCTTGTATGCTGTTTGCCATTGCTGTGTCCAATGAAGCTGAAATAAACAGCTGTTGACTGGCTGGCTGAGAAAAAGAAATATTAGATGTTTGAAAAGTTTAGTTTTTGAACTTTTTTTGTTTAGAATCAATGCTTGTTTACAAATCTGTTTTTGGAACGGCTGTATGTGACCTTCTCAAAAAGTAACACAAAAGTGATGTTGGCCCAAATAGTTTGGTTAAATTTTTGTTGCTTTGTAGCTTTTGTAGCTTTCTTTGTCTTGAGCATTTGAATTGGTTTTAGATTTTCAACACTGAGTGTAGCACTTGTGCAGATTGAAGATTTATATGTTCTGTTGACCTATTGAAATGGCATTGCGTCGAATCTTTGTAAACAAATAACATTGTCAAAGTAGGGGGGGGCGAGAAAATCTTGCACATTTAATGAGACGGCATAAAATAAAAAGCCAATATGTCATTAGATAATCCTCATGGAGATGTTGATGTGCCGTTAAACAAGATTCAAAATCAGAAGTCCTAACTTGGCTTGTGTTTAAAACCGAAATATTCTTGAAAAATCAACATGCAGTAGCAGTACTAGCGGTACTCATGAAAATTTTGGTGTTCCTATTTGAATTTTCTGATTTATCACCATGTTTAATGAATCAATAAGCTCATTGCAAGTTCCACAACTAAAGAAATACCCATGGAAATATCAGTATTGACTTGTTAAATATTTGAGCTTAACAACTTTATGCAAATATTGCAATAACAATCATAAGTAGAAATGCGAGTTATTATTAAAGAAGTAAGAGGGTACAAATGAAAAGATTTAAAATTGACAAATTTTTCATTTCAGTCACATTTAAACACATGAGAGCTTTGCCTATCTTCTTGCCTTTTCTATTTCTAACTGAAACCAATCAGTGTATCAAATTTTCCTCCTCCTGTCTTTGCCATTAAAATGGATTAGTTCATTATTTATAAAGCATTAGCTGTGTGTGTGTGTGAACTAAGGAGCAAACAGAATTATACAATATGCCCATTATATAGGACTCTGTGTGCCATTAGAATTTTAATTTACTCCCCTTTTTTTTGCTCTCTTTGTCACCTTGGTGCCTTAGGAATTCTTCAAGCTTCGAGATAAAAAGAAACTAGATAAAAACATCAATATTTGATTTTAAGACTCAATCTTTATCTCTCTCCTCTCAATCATTCAGTTGCATTAAAAAAGAAAAGAAGAAAAAACAAAACAGAAGCCATAGTTATTACCTAACATTAATGATAATTACGGATTTCTCTCAAGAATTTGAATTCTGTAATTTGGATATGGCAACAATTCATGAAGATGATCATTGCATTTGTGTTTCTAATCAGCCATATTTGTCTGTGGTCAAACAAATATGGCTAACTTGGTATATTAGGATCTTGTTGCTGACATACTATTTTATTTAGAGATAGAATTCTCACCAATCCTGTGACTTACATTAAAATATTTCTGATAAAATTTTAGTTCATTACCTGTTACACCTGAAATGTCTTGTTCCACTCACCAAGTTAATTGTAAAGAGAAAGATTGAGGGCTGTGAGGTCAGAAGATTTATGCCAGGTGTCAAATCCGAGAAGTCTGGTTACCTAGGAGAATTTGAATTTTTGCTGAAGGTCATTCTCTCAAGTGATGAGTTTTGTTATGTGCTCAAGAAATGTGACCTTTTGCCAGATGTGATCTTTATAATAAATGGTTTTTAGTTTTAACAAATTAATCTAGGTTAATGTATTTTGGAGACTTCCTATTTAACTCTTCTGTAAACCGACTCTTCCTCTGGGACTCGGATCTGTGAGCTGAATTTTTCTGTCTGTCAGTCTGGGGAATTAGTCAGGTTAGCAGCCAATTTCATTTGTGCTCAGACCAATTAGCACTTTTTAAGGACACAGAATTATACTCCAACTGATACAGTGGAGCATTTTTTTTCTTTTTTTTTTTTTTTTTTTCAGCATGTACTACTTTAAAAGAAAATGGCTGACTCTGATGTCAGCAAAGTCGTAACCCCCCTCACCACTCACAACTCTCTAAAAAGGTGGGTATTCTGAAAGGAAGCAACCAAAATAGAAAAGTAAAATGGACAATAGAAGTATAATGAGCCAAAAGAAAATAGAAAAGTTCAAGCTTAAGAAATGGAGACAATAATGAGAAATAGGGGGCTTGTCTCTCGGAATACACTTGTAAATACAACACGTGTTTCTGTTAAATTGATGTGACAAGTTAAACAGTACACGAGTAAGAAGCATAGATTATTGGTGGATCTGTTGAATTGAATGCCATTGAAAAAAGAATTGACTTTGTGGTAAACAGAAAAATCTACAAGGTTAACTAGTCTTTGAAAAGCTGTGATTAAATCTTTATCAAGTATGTGTTTTCAAGTGTAACAAACTATAAATGGTACAACCTTTCCCATGTAGGACATTCTGCTACCTGCACCAGAAGACTATTTGGCTCTGACCAGAAAAAAAAAGGTCTTGAATATTAGAGCCAATGTTGGACCGGTGTAGCAGTCTTTGAGGTGCCCAAATTTGTGTTAGAGACTCTCATGTAGCATCACTCTTCCTTCAGTGATGAGAGATCCTGACTGTGAGTCCCAACTGAATGTGGGTGAGAGGGGATTGCATTTTGAACTAATGATTGACAAGAAGAGCTTTCGGTGCTTTCCCAGCTGTCTGGGTGTCAAAGGTCAGGAGTTTCCAATCCTTGTCTCTGGTGACCTCACTGGACTTTTGCTAAAACCTCTGAATGAAACCAGCTGCCAAGAATTGTGATGTCCTGATGTTCAACAACTCAGACATAGTAAAAGAAAGTTACAAAAGCCTTGCCCATATCTTTGGCCTGATGTTGGTGAATAACATCATCTCTCTCCAACTCCCTGAGCTTCTCCAGCATAAAACCCTGCATCCCATCAGAATGTCTGAGGACCAACTTCTCGAGAGTTCCTCTCTGCGGCTGCTCGGTCTCACGCTGTCCGCTGATCTGAGATGGAACAAATACATCGAGTCAATTGCATCATCCACCGCTAGAAAAGTTGGTTCCCTGTGCCGAGCCAGGAAATTCTTCTCCCCTGAATCGATCCTCCAGGTCTATAAGTCTACCATTCGACCTTGCATGGAGTATTGCTGCCATTTATGGTCTGGGGCCCCTGCGTGTTGCCTCGGGGTTCTTGATAAGATCCAGAGACGGATATGCAATGTGATTGGCCCTGATCTGTCATCTCGTCTGCAGTCGCTCTCTCACAGACGCAATGTTGCATCACTCTGCCTTTTCTACAAGTACTTCCACGGTAATTGCTCTGAGGAGTTGCTTTCACTTGTCCCTAAGCCACGTGAATTCAAGCGTCCTACGAGGCTGGCATCCCGTTCCCACCCCTTCACCGTTGAAACTGTTAGGTGTAGACGTCTTTTCTACTCCAATAGCTTCATGTCACGCACATCTCGCCTATGGAACTCCCTTCCCTATTACTGTTTCCCTGACAAATACAATCTCCAACGGTTTAAGTGTAGCGTCAATCGTCATCTCCAGTTGCCTTGATCTATCCACTTCCTGACATCTTCCATTCCTATCTGCTCTCGCCCTATATCTCCCGTAACCTCCCCACCTCGATCGGCCCTCCGTCCTTCTCTTTCTCCACATCCCTTCCTTTACCACTCCTATCTGCTCTTCCTCCAACCCTTCTGTAACCCCTTGCGTGATAGTGGCCACCGGCCTTGCTCGGGGTGATACGCTTAAAAAAAAAAAAAAAATAAAATAAAAATGGGTCATGGCATCACCAACAAAGTTGCAAGAGACACTTTTGGGGCCCTGGTTTTGATTACACATAGTTCCAGAGAAGACACCTCACAGTTGTATGTTGAAAGATTAAAAGAAAGAAAGAAAATGACTAGAAGCTTTTTACTAGTTCATTTCAATTTGGTGTCCTTTGAATTTCCTTGCCTGGGGGGGGGGGGTAACTGATGCAGTTAGGCTTGGGGGTGTCCAAACAGAATGAAATTTAGGAAATGTCAGAAAAACCAAAACAAGACTCCAAGAATCACTGGCTTTCTTATGAAATATATCTGAGGTTTTCTTGTAGTCAGTTTCTTCTAGCTTGTTATAATTCTCCAGAATTTGTTTCCTTCTACCAACACTGTAGTGGTATGAACTTAGGTCAAACGATCCAACAACACACGTGTCCTGTTCACTACGGTACTAGCAATTCTGTCTGTCACCTCTTTAACACTTTTTATAGATTGAGTGACAGTTAAAATTTGCATATGTTAAAAGAGATTATTGTGAAAGTCTATCCAATTCCGAGATCTATCTGTTTAAATATACGACTTGTAAAGCCGCCATTTTCGTTTTGGGAATATTTTACACACACGATATATCTGAATCCATTTTCATCCCAGGGGTAAGCTATTTTCCATAGTGTTACATTGCTTCATATTTTTGTCCCTTTCATTCCTTAATACTTCTCCACAGGTGTAGTAAAGTTCCTATGCAAAACCAAACGTAGTGATGATCATAATAATTTTTGGCTCTGAAAGATTTTATTCAAGATCTTAGCAATTCAATTTTTGGTTGTGCTTGATTATCTGTTAGCCCTCAAATAGACTTGTACTTTCAAGGGTAGAACAACTTAAGATAACCTACATTTGGTGTGCATCATTTTAGAGAAAATTATGATCAACCAAGCTGATTAATTTAGATTTGTCCACAGTCTTCTATTGTCGAATATTGTTTCTCAAAAGTGTTCTTGTCCGCAGCTAGATTCAAGCTGTACTTTCACCCCTAATTTCCTCCTCGTATATGATCCCTGGGGCCTTGGTAAAAATGGGGAGAGTAAGCTCAAAGCCTCTTACATTTTCTAGATCGGTTCATCAAGGTTGTCCATTTTTGCCCATGATACATGTCATTGTAATGGAATCTTTCTTGTGCAAATTTAGGGTGGAACTCATTTGTGCACTGAATTCCATGACCTGCTGTCACCACTCTGATGAGGTACTCTGTGTTTGCTGATGTTATCTTTGTGTGTAATGAGCAAGATTGAGGGGAATATCGCCAAAGAAATGGTGATAGGGGCCCAAACTAACTGCAATGGTTTTCTTCTCTTTAGCTCTTTCAGTTAGATAGGCAGGCTGTACAAGATACTTGTTGTTTCGTTCTTATCTCCAGCTGGATAAAAATTGGTCAGAGGCATCATATAAGGTTGAGGCTTAGGTCAGTTTATCTGTTCTCTTGAACAAATCTTTCCTTAAATAGGAAAGCCAATGTGTGTGTGTGTGTGTGTGTGTGTTTCCTACATCTACCCCCCCACACACACACACTCTTCTTCATCCTTTTCTCTATCAGTATGTCCAAAGCTAGAGAGTCCTGTCTGAACTTTATGTTGACTTGGCTATGCAGTGTGCTGTGAGTAGAATTATTTTCATCCTTTTTCGTGTGGTCTGGTAATGCTGAATATTGAGATCTATCACATATCTCCTGGTTACATTTCCTGAGTATTTGGCAGTCACAAATGAAGAAAATTCATGGTGATTTGTTTCCATTATCTGGTCACCTACTTGAAGCATCAGCTTAAGGTTAACACCAGGATTGATAGACTGTTTTTATTAGAATTTAGTAAAAGGTGTAACAGAGAATCGGCTCAGCCCAAGAAAAGACTGTGTGTTGGTTGTATGTGGAGCTGTAAGCACCGGGAGTTGTGTCCCCTTCCACAATGGGTTGTTGAGAGAAGACCTTCTACTTAGTCGGTGGCGCTGACTATTTGCATATGAACGATACTGGGTAGGTATTAGCCAATAGTCAGCATGGGTCTGGGACTGGAAGAGCTATATAACACCAGCGCTTTTCTCTCAATGTGCAGGCAAGTGAAAACCAGACAAGACAAACACAGCGGGTGAATGTGTTACAATTGTGTTTTGTGAGAAAGACTTGTCAGCTGAGCTGGAGTTAAGAAAGAATGGTATTGTTTTTCTTTTGTTAAGCTAGTTTAACTTAAGAAATGTATGATCATTGTTTTTTTTTTTGTTTTTTTTTATTCCCCACTCCCCCTTTTTGTTTCTCACTTGCTCTTCTGATGAAATGATTGAAAATAGAGTTCATCAGTGATGTGGGAAAATTTCACTTTCTTTTTACTATTTGCATTTTCTCACCATTTAACTTGCTTTTCTGCCATATTAGATTGTGGCAGGGACAGATATACTAAGTTTTTTTTTTTTTTTTTTTTTTTTTTTTTTTTCCCCAGCTAAATTGTGGATCAGGATATTAAACTGTTACATATGAAATCAATTGCTTTTACTCTTCTTCTCACATGATATTGTAGATATGGGTTAGGGTTAGAATTTCCCTGGAGAGAATAACTTTTTGGTGCTTCCTGCATGAATGATTCACAATAGATCCAATATTATGTTAAACAGAATAATGAAGAGCAGTTGAGTCAGTAAATACAACAAGCACTAAGTTAATGAAATTATATAGTGAAGACCAACACCTTCTTTTCCCACCTATTTTTGTCCTCATGCTACATTGTATATTTTTACAAACAAGTAAATATTGTATTTTGGAGTTGCTAGGGAAACTGATGTGATTGTGACCCAAGATTTTTACTGAAGTGTTGTTTGCTCTTTCAGTCTTTAACATTGGTAGCAGAATGTAGTGAGGAAGTCAAGAAGATGGCACGAGGCTACAAAAATCCACCAAAATTTAAAGAGGGTGGGGCCCGAGGAAAATAAGCTAGCTTGTGACTGACTGACCCAGATAAAAGCAAAAGCAGGCACTGGCAGTAACTTTATCACTCTCTGGTAAAGCTAGAGAAGCTGCTTTAAGCTGTAAAGTGGGGGATTTAAATCAGGAGAATGGAATGGACAATACTTGAAAAGTTTTTAATAAAAGAATCTATTTTTAGTATTTATGAGGCATATAAAAACTTTGGTGGTTTTTGGAACCCACAAACTAGGTCTCTATCGAATTGTCGAACTTGATCAAAGATATGAGTAAAAGTACTAAATGCTTTCCTTGACATGGAGTTAGCCTTCAAATTATTATTAGACAATCCTGATATAAATCATTAGCAATGATAGTTTATTTTAACTGTGTGTATAACTATAGTTGTGTACTGCAAAAATATGCGATCGGTGTTGGAAAGGAAAAATAGCTGTGTAGGTTTGTCGCAAACAAACGGAGGATTCAGTTAATGTTAAACAGTAAAAGACACTAATGCACATGGGAGAAAATGGAAGAAAATATGGGAAATTTCCTTTTTGGAATGAGAGAACCGATCCTCTGAATAAAATAAATATTTCCTTCTCAGTGCAAAACTTATTCCGTCTAAATGATGGAAAGCTGTGAAGATTCTGTTGAAGAGCGTGTAACATTCTACCTTTTTTACTGAAGGTAGAATTTCCAAGAATGAAATATTTGTTGTGGAGTCTCTGAATTCTGTTATTGACACTGTATCTAGCAGAACAGTATGTGGTAAAAAAAAAAAAATATTTGGAACATCCAGAGTAAATAATCCAATAATTGCTTATTTCTAACCATTTGGAGATTTTTTAGTCTAAAAAAAGAAAAAAGAAAAATAAACAAACATCCTTAGAAATATTTGCTAAGCTTGATTTAGAGCAAATTCTGATAATTATCTATGAAAAATATCTCCTTCCACAAAAAAAAAAAGAAGCAAAATTGTGTGTGTGTGTGTGTGTGTGTGTGTGTGTGTGTGTGTGTGTGTGTGTGTGTGTGTATATATATATATATATATATATATATATATATATATATATATATATAATGTCCAAAGATCTGAAACTATTCAATTATGTTTAATGTTTTTTTGTTTTTGTTTCATGATAAAAATGTCTCAACGCTAATTTGTTTTTTGTCAGCTAATTTTATGGAATTTGTAGTTTTCTAGTTTGGTGTCGTTTCAAGTTTTCTAATTCGCATAAAAATGAAGCCATTGATTGTTTCCTTGTAAGCAAAATCTGAATTCGCATCGTCTGTTTACTGTGTAACAATTGCATTCTTTTTATATAATTGATTTGATTTTGAAAAGGGGACCCACATAGTAAGTTCCCTTTTCAAAAGTCTTGAGTTTGCTGATGCAGGCTTTTATTAGAAACTCCTGCTTTGTTTCTGCCAAAATAATTTTTTGTTAAAAAAAGAAAAAAGAAAAAAAAAGAAGGAATTATTTTACTTTAGTGATTGCAACATATGAACCAATTATCCTAGAACCAATGATTGTCTTCAGGGCAACAATCTGGAACTTAAAGAAACATTAAGAAATATAATAAAAACTTATCTTCCTGACTGGCTTTTGTTAAATGCATCAAAATTGTAGAATATTGTATGGATCTTAAGATTATTTACATTATTTATATTTGGACTATAGTCCTCATCCTTGTTGTTTTTATCATAAAATTTTGACCATTGTGTTCTCTGGCCCTCCTCATGTGTATATCAATCTAGGCAACCTACAGGGAATTCCAAACTGACGGTATGAATTATTTGTTTCCAGAGAGAAATAAATTCTTTTTATTGTTCTCTGGTCACAGAAAATTCATGTATTGCTAATTTCATGGTGGCTTCCATATTGGCTGATTATTACTGATTCTCCAAAATAGAATAAATTTGGTTTACTAATCAGATTATATTTATTTTTTTAATGGCCATCAATACAGTTCAAGAATTTCCTTACATTCTGGCTCCTTGTTTCTTGTAGTTTTTCATCTCTTGGTTTTATTCCAATATTATCTACAGGAAATAAAACTGTGAATGACAGACTTTTAAACGGTTAATACTTTCATCGTGGAATTTATTACTGATGAATCCATAGTTTTTATTGGTTGCTCGATTCTTCTTTGCTTGTTATTTCCTTATCAACATCTGTTGCAGTCAATCCAGTCACCTTAAGTAATTTTTTTTTTTTTAAAACTAAATCAGTTAATCCTTGAGCCAATTGCAGCTGTCCATTGGCCTTAAAACTTTCTATCTCTCTTATCTTAAATGAGTAATCAATTCTGATTGATAAATATAAATGTCTTTGCTGGTTTGGAAAAGGTAGATTTTATTTTTGGCTGCTTTTGATTGTTGATTTTACGTGTCTTGTCACAATCCAATTGCCAATGACAATAAACTTGGTCTCTTATTCTACTAATTATTTGTCATGGTCACTTTTTATATCGGTAGATTTTTTTTTTTTGATTTTTTTTTTAATAAAGCTGACTTCACTGCTCTGCTTTAGTTTAACAGATATTTAAAAAAAGAAATAATCAATTTTCATTGGGAAGTTTTAGGGAGTAAAAAATTTTTGTTTTTCATCCTTTCTCACATGCTACTTTTGTGACATCCAGGTCAATCTTACAACCAGATACAATGTTCTCTTGACCCCCAATGTCATGCAGGCATTGTAACTCCTCCAAGTTACCATACCCTAAGAAGCATACCAAAGTTCTACCCTATTTGCCTTTCATCCAGTTTTTCTTCATTCAGGTCAGAGCATTTGACATTGTTCCTCTCCGAAGGCCTGAAAGTTGTATGTGAATTCACATCCTGGGTTCTGGTAGCATCCATTATAATTATGGGTAAGGCAAGTAGCATCCATTATAATTATGGGTAAGGCAAGTAGCATCCATTATAATTATGGGTAAGGCAAGTAGCATCCATTATAATTATGGGTAAGGCAAGTAGCATCCATTATAATTATGGGTAAGGCAAGTAGCATCCATTATAATTATGGGTAAGGCAAGTAGCATCCATTATAATTATGGGTAAGGCAAGTAGCATCCATTATAATTATGGGTAAGGCAAGTAGCATCCATTATAATTATGGGTAAGGCAAGTAGCATCCATTATAATTATGGGTAAGGCAAGTAGCATCCATTATAATTATGGGTAAGGCAAGTAGCATCCATTATAATTATGGGTAAGGCAAGTAGCATCCATTATAATTATGGGTAAGGCAAGTAGCATCCATTATAATTATGGGTAAGGCAAGTAGCATCCATTATAATTATGGGTAAGGCAAGTAGCATCCATTATAATTATGGGTAAGGCAAGTAGCATCCATTATAATTATGGGTAAGGCAAGTAGCATCCATTATAATTATGGGTAAGGCAAGTAGCATCCATTATAATTATGGGTAAGGCAAGTAGCATCCATTATAATTATGGGTAAGGCAAGTAGCATCCATTATAATTATGGGTAAGGCAAGTAGCATCCATTATAATTATGGGTAAGGCAAGTAGCATCCATTATAATTATGGGTAAGGCAAGTAGCATCCATTATAATTATGGGTAAGGCAAGTAGCATCCATTATAATTATGGGTAAGGCAAGTAGCATCCATTATAATTATGGGTAAGGCAAGTAGCATCCATTATAATTATGGGTAAGGCAAGTAGCATCCATTATAATTATGGGTAAGGCAAGTAGCATCCATTATAATTATGGGTAAGGCAAGTAGCATCCATTATAATTATGGGTAAGGCAAGTAGCATCCATTATAATTATGGGTAAGGCAAGTAGCATCCATTATAATTATGGGTAAGGCAAGTAGCATCCATTATAATATCCTTTGTTTTTCTTTTTTTTTATCTGTTTATGTGTCTGAGATGAGGTATTATGTACACTATTTACATTATTCGGACTATTGACATATTTATCACAACGTTTTGGCTGTTGTACGCTCAAGCTCATTTATTTCGCCCTCTGGAGTAGGCTGTTCTAGTTCCATGTGCCATGTCTAATGGACGTCAGTTATCTCCTATTAATTCACCTCTCCAAGTTCTCCACTGACTTAACCAGGTATTGAACTCACAACTCTTTGGGTCCTGTCACTGGATCTAACCAACACGTTTATTCTTAAGGACATCTGTGTATGAATTTCTGGGACCTAATGTCTTCAACTCCCATTTTTATCAGTGCTCATATTGCAATTTTTTGCTGTTGTCATATCTTTTTTTTTATCGGAGCTCATATTGAAATTTTTGTTGTTATTGCTTTTCTCTGGCACGCCTTATTACTGGTTCCCATATTGTATTCATTTCTATGCTTGGTCGTCTCAGGAGATTTTTGTGGCCTAGCATATGTGCTGATTCCTTAAGTTTACAAACCCTTTTTTTTTTACACAAAGGGTATTTCAAAAGTTTTGAATCCAACAAGATTAATGATATATACCATCAGAAAAAAAAAACAAAAAAAAAACAGGTTTATTATTTGACAAATGTCACTTCCACAGGCCGCTCCTTGAGCACGGTTTGTTTTCAGTCGACCCTTCATGATGCTCAGTATCCTAACAGTTGATCATTTCATTTCTCGCGGAAGACACCTTGCATGTGATCACAGTTCCTGCAGTGTGATCTTGTTCCAGAGGCCATACTTTTAATGTCTGAAGTGGTTCTTCAATTCCTCATTGTGATATTCATGAGTGATTATCAATTTGTAAAGGTTGAATAGAAGCTCTCAAAAAGTCATTAGGTTTGTTCACTACGCTCACAGGTACCAATTCTACTGCTGACACACTTGATCGTCATAAAACTAGGCTCAGATATAATCAGTTTTTACAGTTCTCTTCACGACATGGCTATCCTAATAAATTGAATGGAGATCCATTGTCTCAATATTCCAGGAAGTCATTTTTTTCTTCTTCAGTTCATTTGAAGAAACTGAGCCTAATAAGTTTTACTAAATATAAAACTAAATGAAAACCTAATTTCTTTTTATGAGTATTTGATATAATTTTGTATGCTTTAAAGTTATTCAGAAACCTTTTTCTTCAACGGTCTATATACTTTGACCCAAGTCTAGTATCTGCAGAGGAAATGGTAATATTAGCAGTTTCGTTTATAAGGGCACATTCGGCATTCATTGACCGAGCAGCCAGTGCTACTCTACAATATCTTCTCTTTAAAACAGTTTTTCTGGAAAATAGGTTTCAAAAGTCCATTGCCATCATTCTTTCCAGTATTGATGGCTGTTTCCTTCCTAACCTTTTGTTTGAAGTAGTGAGGAATGTCAGCAACTTGATTATATCATTATTTTCTCTTTGAGTTAGATGCACTATCAATTTTAGTTGTTGCTATTGGAAATCCTCAAAGGATGTGGTTTCTCTTATTTGGTACAGTTGTTTGTGATTCTGTAGCACCAGTCCACTAGCTTCTAAGGATATAAACTTCATTCACTCAAAGCCATTTTTAGTCATTGATCTGAGAAGGTGGCTGTATACAGCCAACAGCCATATGAAATTCTTGATCTGATGAGGTTATTTAAGAACATGACTCAAGTTTTTAGGTTCTTGTTTTCGTTTTATAGCAACTTATATTGTTGGGCAAGGGAAAATACTTCTGCCTGTTGTTTTAAAAGTAACTGATACAATGTTTTTTTTTTTCCTTCTTCCAAGTTGGGAATTATTCCTGTTAAGGTTAAGATCATGGAAAAATGTTTTACTTACATGGAGTTTACATACAGAATTACACTCATGATTTCTACTAAAATTTTTCAAACAAGTGTAAATTAGCTGATTATTTTTATTATTATTATTCTTACTACCACCACTACCTCCTCCTCCTCCTCCTGACTGTCAGAAATTTAAAAAAAAAAAAAATTTTCTCCTAACACTGACTGAACTTGGATGTGAATTGCTATTTACGACAGTTTGTCTACAAGATGGTTTCAAAACAAAAGAAAATGCTTGTAACTCAATATGAAATCAAATGACATCACAAAAATACGTTCCCAAGATAATTAGTCGTATGTCCTTCAATTTGACTATGTTTCTAAAATAAGGCTCAAATGATGTCAATGGTCAGCCTCTTCAGCACAAACTCAAAATGTATTCTTTTGAGTAAATGACTGACCTTTTATGTTCAGCAATAATGTCATTTGGTCATTAACTTTTCAAAATAAAAATGAGTATTTGCAGAATCAAACACATAATTGGCAATAACTGAATTGGTTAATGAGCCCTATCTAGTCCAGGGTGGGGTGTTGATTTGAGGTGGGGGGGGGGGGGTAATTTTCCTCAGTATAAACAGACACTAATAATAATAATAATTCTCTTGACATTTCCAAAGTAGTAAGACAAACCAGTAAAGGAAGAAAGAGTTGAATAACATGAAATGAAGGAATTTAAGAAACTTTGAACATTGAACAAAGATAAATTCATAGCTATTTTTAGAAGAAGAAAATAAAGTTCTTCAGTTTAGTGTTAGGGGAGGGGGGCATGGAATCAATACTTAAACACTTGTAATGGTTACAGTTATGGAAATCATGAAAATGTTTGAATAATTTCAGATAAGGACACACAATTATGCACAGACTCTCTCTCTCTCTCTCTCTCTCACACACATACGCACGCACATTTCTTGATGAGATATCAGTTTACTTTATATTTTGTTAGTGAGTAACTTGCACAGTATCATCATCACTTACATCCCCTCTCTTTCTCTCTCTCTCTCTCTGTTAAACAAATGATAGAATTGAAAAGGGCCAATGGCAGGGAGAGTTGGATATATGCCTTCTGTCAGTGGTTTTCTTTTTCTTTGACTTTGTCTTGATTTTTGAATATAGAGATCTTCCTTTTGCAATCAGTTCACGGAAATACCAGCCTGTCCCCACTCCACCATATACTTCAATTTATTTATTTGACAAGAGACCTGGTACTTTGACATTGAAAGTTCATTTCTTTCAAAGGTTTCAAGTTATACTTTGATGTGATTATTTTTTACTTTTTTCATTGACACTGTCTCACTCTGTTGCTCTCTCCCTCTGACACTCTGTTGCTCTCTCCCTCTGACACTCTGTTGCTCTCTCCCTCTGACACTCTGTTGCTCTCTCCCTCTGACACTCTGTTGCTCTCTCCCTCTGACACTCTGTTGCTCTCTCCCTCTGACACTCTGTTGCTCTCTCCCTCTGACACTCTGTTGCTCTCTCCCTCTGACACTCTGTTGCTCTCTCCCTCTGACACTCTGTTGCTCTCTCCCTCTGACACTCTGTTGCTCTCTCCCTCTGACACTCTGTTGCTCTCTCCCTCTGACACTCTGTTGCTCTCTCCCTCTGACACACTCTCTCTCTGACACTGACTCTCTCTCTCTCTCTGACACTGTCTCTCTCTCTCTCTGACACTCTGTCTCTCTCTCTATCTCTGTCTCTCTGTCTCTCTCTCTATCTCTGTCTCTCTGTCTCTCTCTCTATCTCTGTCTCTCTGTCTATCTCTGTCTCTGTCTCTCTCTGTCTCTCTCTGTCTCTGTCTCTCTCTCAATACACACCAAAAATGTTTGTCTTTTTTTGGTCTCTCTTCAAAGTGTGCTAATCACATCTTTTTATAAAAGGCAGGGTGTTTTTTCTTCTATTGTTTATAATCCAACTGGTGGGAAGGAAGTGAGGATAACAGTTTTAAGTAATGCCTGCAACCCCCTTTCCCTATTTGTTTCAACTCAGATGATTTTGTAATAAAATTAAAAGCAAAGAAATAATCTTCTTCAAACCTCAAGTGAGATTTGCAATAAATTTGGCAAAAATGCATTTCATATTTCATGTAAAATAAAACTTTTTGAGAAATTTGGTTGGAAGTCTGCTTTGTGTTACATGGTCTCTCTCGCTCACGTGCGGATTTTGAGCTAACAATTTGTCCTTTCTGATAACCCTCCACTCCCCCTTTTCAAATGATGAGATTTTACTTTTTCTATTTTTAAACAAGTTCTTTAATCCACTTTTAGTTTCACCAGAGTGCTAATAGAAATCTCAGAAATCAATGTGCATTGGCACCAGATTGCTAACAAGAACTGCTGGAAAGTAGTTAAAATTAATGTCCATTGCTTCAAGGGGCTCCATTCTTAATTCTAATTCAGAATTTCCTTTCTTTTAGACTGGTTGCCAACCATGACTAAAATCTCCAGTGTTATATTTTGAAGCAGAAAGTTCATGCTTTTTCCAAGGGTAACTGTTTCAGACAGGTTTTTCTATTTCCCCTGCTGTTAACCATTAAGCCATCTGCACCTGCCAGAAATTTTCTTTTTAATGACATGTTAAATTTCATTTGATTTTAGGCAAAGTCAGAGACAATTAGCTTTCAGTAAAGCTTGAACTTACACATCTGAGTGCTGTAATTAATGTCTATTATTTTCATCATTTTTTTTTTTTTTTTAAGATAAATTAATATAGTAATTATAGTTAAAGTTCCTGACAACATTGACTTGAAGTGAAACAATGAAATTATATAATTGGTATGCTGCACATATTTTTTTAAAAATTGTCTCAGTCACATAGCTAAATTTTTTTTTTATTTGTATCCTTTATGATTTGAAATTAGTTGACCAATACTATTAATTCCAGATTTCAAAAGCTGTTTTAGAATAGAAGACTTTTTAAGTTAATGGTGCTCATTTTCTTTCCAAATGACTCTGACAAATAACATAATGTTCCTGTGTATGAGCATCCAAAAAGAACCCCTGCCCTGACCGGTCACTTTTCTTGGTTAACTCTTCTTTCCAGGTTCATGCCTTTTACTTATTATTAATATAAACACAAATGGGCAATGATGGAATTTGAACCTTAGTCACTAACATTCTATTTCATGCACTCCATACATAGCTTTGCATTTCCTTTTTATTCAGTTACTTTCTGAAAATCATAAATTTCTGTTGAATTCAATTTAAACAGAGTTAGCAATCTGTATTTAAATCTCTTACAAATCCCAACACTTAGTATTTTGCTGTTTTAAAACCTTGAATATATGGTGGTGCAGAAATGCTCTTGATCCAACCCACTTCCAAACATTTGGCCAAACATCAGATTTAAAAAAAAAATAGTTTATCTGATACTTTGATGTGGGTTTGTTTGACTAGTGCTTTCTGCAGATGGTCATTCTCTACCACCTTAATCTTCATGACTCGTATCCCCACTGTGGAACTTCAGTAAACAGATTTTTTAGTTTGCCTCATCAAACTGAAAATCAACTTGAATGATGTTAAATGTTGCACAGTCTTTCTGTTCTTTTAATCTTAAGCATATTTTTATTTAAAGATACATCTTTTTCTTTTTCACAAATATTTGGCTTAGTCCAATTGATCTTAACATGTAATGAAGGTGTTGAAGGGACATGCTTCTTGTTCATTTCACATTAATGTGGGGATCCCCCCCCAGGGTTCTATCCTTACACACATGTTGTTTTTTATCTTCATCAATGACATTCACTATATCATCAGTCCCCAACAAAATATTTATGCTGAGGACATAAACTATTTAATTTTATCTCAGTAACAAGTCCAATAGGTTTAACAAAGTAAAACTGGCAACTGCTTTTGAAACAAACCTCCAATCAGTGGGTAATTAGAATAAAGAATGGATCATAAATTTTAATATCTGTAAAACAAAAGTGATTTCATTAGAGAACCTTTTCTGCCTCTCATCAAAGTTCAACTCTTTGTACCTTCTTGGTCTCACATGTTCGTCTGACATGACATGGAGTCATTAGATTGAATCAATTGCTAGGCCTACTGCTAGTAGTTGGTTCACTGTTTCATGGCAGACAATTCTTCTCATCAGAATCCATCTTGCATGTTTATAAATCTACCATTCATTTGTGCATTGAATATTGCTACCATATCTAGTCTGGTGCTCCTACTATATATCTTGAGATTCTTGACCAAATTCAAAGAAGGGTCTGTCATGTAATTGATCCTGACCTGGCATCTCAACTTCAATCAATTTTTCACCAACATGGCATGGTTTCCCTCTGTCTTTTCAACAAATATTTTCATGGTAATTGTTCTGATGAGCTTTCCTCCTTGATACCTTGACTACATGAATTTAAGTGTGCTACTAGATTGCCCACTGGGTCTCTTCGTTTTACAGTTGAACTAGCTAGATGCAACCATTTGTTCTTTTCTAATAGTTTTTGTTACACTCCTTGCCTGTGGAACTCCCTTCTGATTTCTTGCTTCCCTGCCACTTACGATCTTCTTAACTTTGAATGCAATGCCAATCCCTATCTTCTGTCTTTCTGCAACCTGTTCTTTTATTGTCCTTTCTCCTCACTAAAGACTTCACGTTCTCCTTCAGTCCTAATAGCCCCTTGTGTTTTAGTGGCATTATTTCCTTCCTTGGGATGAAATGATTAAAAAATTTTTTTTCCTCTCCTGAATACCATTTGTCTTGATGGACAATTTTTTTTTTTTCTGTCCAGTTCAAAACTTTGTCATATATATATATAATAACTCTGATTAGATCTTTTTTTAATGTGGGCACTCTTCCCCAAAGTTAATCAACTCTATTTATCTCTCTGTCCCATTCTACTAAAGATGTTTTGTTAACAGATTCATTAGAATGTTTATTCAGTCCAGATTAAATATTAGATATTATTGTTGTTATTGTTGAATGGTTTGAATGAAGTTGTTCTCTCTCATTAAAACTGTCATGAAAACATTAACCCCAAAAGATTGTTGGTACTTCACGGTTGACATTTGTACGTGTGAATTATATTTATAATATGGTTATGCCTGCCCCCTTTCTTGGTTCTTATCATAAACCATGAAACTGTCATCAAGGGGGCAAAGATTGAGGAAAGAGTTCCACATTTGGTACAGGTCTCCTCTTTGATAAGGACTAAATATGATGGTCATTCTTTGAGATATGACATAGCTGGAGAAGCAATACCCAGAGGTTGCTAGATAGTTTCATAAGAAACATTTAATTATTTACAAATCTGATAGGGTCCCAGTTATGGGCAAATAGTTAACCCCCAAGCTGGGGTCAAAACACTATGAAAATATAAAAATAGATTTTTATTGTAAAAATACCAGCAATATGTTTTTGTTTTTGGAAAAAAAAGAAAAAGAAAATTTATCAGCAATACATTTGACTGTCGACAAAAACCCTCTTCACAAAAATACATCAATGAAACCTGATCTACAAATTGATTTCTTACAAAGAATACATATTCTGTTCATATGAACCTATCCGAAAAGTCCTCTGGCAATGGATTAAATAGTAACACTTATATCTTTGGGGTGGGGGTGGGGGGATTATTATTTTCAAAAAAATTGTTAATTTAATATCTGCTCATGAAAAGAATTATTTTTATAATCCAAAATATGTTTTGGCTTTAATAAAACTACAAATCGAAATCCTTTCATCATAAAAGGATGAAATTAAGACAGAATTTTAATATTTAAAACTTAATATTTCTAATTAAAAAAAACTAAATAAAAAATAAACAGTTCTTGTAAAAATTCGTTATTCATCGAAAAACATTTTTCCTAAGACAATACTGTTCTGAATATATCTTATTTATAAAAGCAATTAAAATCTTTTCTAATTAAATAATGTCTTGGTTTCATTGCATTTTTTATTTTACTATTCAGAGCAGATTTTCAGTCAATGGTGTTTCTGCTTTATAAAAAAAATTTATTGAAATTCTCCAAGAAGAAAGAAGGTGAAATTTTATTTTCTCAAAAATTTCATAAAATTATGTGCGGATAACAAATGTAAAAAAAAAAAAAAGTTTTTTTTTTTTACCAAAATTTACTATAAAAAAAAAATTGCAAAACAATTTTCTTTATTTGTGAATATTTAAAATCCAACAAATTTTTGATTTTTGTAAGAATTTTCAAATCTGTGTTTTTTAGCACAAAAAAGGCACTAAAAATTTCCTATACTACCCCCCCCCCCCATTTTAACCATCCCCAGATTTTGAATGATTTGCAGAAGAAATACAGTTTTTCCTTTATTTCAAGTAATGGTCGTTTGAAGTTGAAAATCTTTTTACACTAAGAATTAAAAATGTTTAAAAAATGTAAAGTGATTCAATTTCTAGATCAAGATGACCGTCTTACATTGATGGTCAGTTAATATTCTGTATTTTTAATGTCTGTGGATATTTGAACATTTTAATATTTTGTTATTTATGCAAATAAGACTTGCATATTACTCTAGCACTTTCGCCCCAGCCCCTCAACCTCCGGGGTCTTACTCTCTGGGTTGAGGTGTCTACTCAGTCCTAACCAAACTTAAGGGAGTGGCCATAGGTCCCCTGAGCATCCGTAGATTATTCAACCAGTCCGCTGGTTTAATCCTGCTTCCTACCCACATTGAGATTTGTTTGATCCAGAAAGCAGAAGTGATGTCCGTCCATTCACAGTCGACTGAAGATGTAGACATGTCTGGGGAGTCTGCGCTAAGAAATTTAGAATGCACCAAAAAAAAAATTAATATCTGCAGAAAGCCGGACAAACAACTATTCAATGGTTGAATTGTTAATGTCTTTTATATAGCAGAAGAGAATAGTAGAGAAAAGAAACAGGTTACAGAAAAGTATTTAATGTAAAACCTCATACACTGGATTCTAGAGAGAGAGATAGTGTTGTGATTAACTTGTTGTTAAATCGTCTTGGAACAATATATGACTCTTGCGATGGAGGGATGAAGATTTCTGTGTGGGGCTTAGTTATAGTGGCATTCCTTCTCCCAATGCTTGCCCGGGCCAATTCTCTCTTCAAGAATTTTCTCCAGTCTAACACATTTTCAGCATAACTACGTGTTCATATAGATAAACCTGGCTGGTTATAACTGACCCTTGGCCCTACTCCTTCGCATGCGTTTATCACGGGGTTCTGGCTGCTTCAACCAAAATCATGTGAATTCCAAAGTTCCTTCTAGCTTACTCAGCTCTATTTCAATTTTTAATCAATAAAAATTATTTCAACCATTTCCATTGTCTTCTGATGACCCCAGATTCAATGGGTACAACTTCTGCCCTAGATCAGATTTCCCCATCAGTAAACAAAATGCTCTGATTTAATTTCGCTATTCAAATCTACTCCAATTTCACTAAAAAAAAATATACGTGTGTGTATTTCCCAGATTCTCTCTCTGTCACATTACTTGTCAAATCAAATCATCTGCAGACGCATGCTGACAACAATGATGATTAAGTACCTCCCCTGTAAAGGAGCACCAGAAGGAAACGCCCACCCTTTGTATGTTGGTGCTGAGATTGGTGGTTGGGGGGTAGGGTAATGGAGAATCAGGTCAACCTGACAAGAGACCCAGAGTTGCTTGCATGTGGTGCAGTAAGCACAAGAAGTTGTCTTCTTCCACAATTGGCTGTTGAGAGAGAGGACATTCTACTTACAGTCGGTGGTGCTGACAAAATTTGTATACGAATGATACTAGGCAGGTATTAGCCAATAGTCAGTGTGGGTCTGGTGGGACTGACAGAACTATATAACAACAGCTTTTTTTTTTTTCATTCGGCAGAAATGCTCACAATGTGTGGAAAACCAAACAAGACGAACACGCCTTTTTCTTTTCCCTGCCTCAGCCCCCCCCCCCCCCAAACAACACATAACCTTGCCTTGAATATTGCTGCCACATCTGGTCTGCAAAGAAGAATCGGTCATGACTTGGCCTCTTGGCTTTGGTCACTTTCCCACTTAGCTTCCCTGTGCCTTTTCCATAAATATTTTCAGGGTAATTGTCCTAATGAGTATTCCTCTTTGGTATGTAGACTTTATTAATTTAAGTGCAGTACTAAGTTGGCAACAAGGTCTCATCAATTTATAATTGAATTGGTGAGATGTAACTAAGTTCTATGCTCACAGTTTCTTTTCTTCTGTTTTCTTAAGGATCTCTCTCCTTATAATGTTGTTCTTTTTCTCATATTCTCTCACATTCAGTACTCCCCACCCCGCATCTTAGTGGCTTTATTCCCGTGTTTGGGTGTGAAATGATTAAAAAAAAAAATGAAAATGAACAGATGATGTTGTCCCCAACCATTTGAATTGTACATCAGAAGTGCCAGGGTTTTTCTTTTTATTCCTACAGTGGATGAAGTGCTGCTAGATTCGTTATTTCCAATCAGGAAACCTAAAAGGAAATCTTGTGTCTTTTCTTATTTAGGGTTTCAGCTTGAAATTGAATTTAAAATCTTTTCGAGGTTTTAGCATTTGTTGAATTTATTTTGAGGTAACAGAATCAGTTTATTGCCAACACACAACCTTGAATTATGGACATAATTTAAATGTATTATGCATTTGAAAGAAAATTGTGCTATGGACTTGCAGAGATATATATATATATATATATATATATATATATATACACACACACACTGTACCATATATTTGAGTGATGCAGCATGTGCCAAATTTTAGCATTCTCATTTTTTCTTTCAAACATTGAGAGCATTAACATGCCGGGGTCCTGAAATAAATGGTTGATATAAATACATAAATTGTGTGTGAGATACATTGGAATTAAAACTGAATAAATTGTCTAAATACCAGGGTGTAGCCAATGAAATCTTGTCTACCACATTAACAACCTCCATTTGTTGATAATGACTGAAATGGTTGAAAGTACTTGTGGGTGGGGTGAGGGACCTCAGAAGACATGGGCAGTATATAATTTTGATTTTGGACATGTCTTATTTGAAAATGAAAACAAAAACCATTCAAACCGCCCCCCCCCCTGAACTATCACTTTGTAGAATAGGCTCCTCCTGTGTGGGGTTTTTCTCTGAATGCAACAATCTTTGCTCCCTTTTCATGTCACACGCCTCGTTCATCATCACCATTTTAATAGTAACCCTTTTACTTGAATGACTATCAAGCCTTGTACTTTGTTGAATTTAATAAGATTTTTTATATAACAATGGTTTTACCAAAATGTTATGTAACAAAGACAGACTAGTAAACAAAAGAGCTGAAATATTATCAAAAGAGGGGGCAAAAAAATGATGCTTCCATGTTTGCAAAATCCCTTCTACAAACCTGAAGAGTAAAATCAATGTCCTCTCCTTGGAATGGTAACAAAATTTGAGTCACAGCATACATAAGAAACTCTTCTCAATAAAACTCAATAAAAGAGAAGGGAAACCAGGCTTCAGAAAAGAACAAGTTACTATATCCCGACTACTTAGCAGTCACCCAAAACTGACTCACTTCTTTTTAGTTAAACAAGAAGACCAGCCAGAATGCATAGCCAGTCAAACACTCTATACTGTTAAACACGTTCACCACAGAATGTGGTGAACTTGTCGTTATCAGATAATATTTTTACAACACAAATCACATGAGAGATATTAAAAAATGTAAGTGTAGATGACATTTTGTACGTCTTGAAAAAAATAAGAATTATATATAAAAAATATAGCAGTAAACTTGAACTTTACCTGGAAACTTATCCCTCAAAACAATTCCCAATCCATTTAGCAACAAAAACAACTGCAGACAATTTAGTGTCAAAATCAAGAAAAATCCTTGAAAAGAACATAAATTTAACCATCCCCCACAATTGACCTCTTGGCATAAAATGACCCGAGGGCAGGTTGACATACCACTAAAACCAATCACCAATCAATCTATCTTCCATGTTTTTATGCAAATTAAGAAGATGCAGACATAGACTAATAAGACATAGAGATGACATAGACGCAACCCCAGAAGATTGGAGTGATGTGCCTGAAGATTGGCCTGCATGAAAAATGGCAGTTTCTACTTTTGTTTATTTGTACCTTCATTATTACATACTCTACAGACTTGCGTAGAGGTAGCACCCTCAATTTGGGGTTGTGAAAGTAGGTATTTGTGGTTGACTAACAGATAGGTCATACTATAATCTGGCCCTTTGCTTTTAACATAAATATAACTAATATTTGTTAAATATTCTCCTTTATTTCAAAACTTTGCTTACTTATATTAAAACATAAGCAATTGGTTGTAATTGCGAGGTATTTACTTATTGAGTAGCAGGGCTGGTCTGTTTAGGTGAAAATTTGGATACTGATAATCATTTCAGTCGTAAAATCACTTGAAAATGATTGTCTTTCATTGTAAATCAGATAATAAATGGTAAATATGAGCAGTGAAGGTTGATCGTTTTTATTCAATGTCTGACACGGTTCTGTTGCAAGAGCTGATTGCGTAAAATTGAAATGTCAAGAAAATATCATATTTTCTCTTTTGCTCTTGCTTATACTCAAGCCCAGTGTACTCACTTGGACCACTGATATGTCACAGTCTACTTCAGATTCTCTATGATGTCGACTGGAGAGGTGGCACCCCTGATTTTTATCAAAATTTTGGTGGGCGGGGGAGAGCAACCTATCCTTGAGTATATAATGGTATATATTTGTTTAGTTTCGTTTTGAAGCATTTGTTTTTAGCCTGAAATTCTTTGTGAAATACTTTAAAAAAAAAAAAGAAAAAAGTTTTACCATTCCCAAATCTAGCAAAGATTTAGAAAAGTTGAATTTAATCTTTATTTATGTCTGGATCTTTTCACTCTCTTGTAAATTATCACCGAGTTTGTTTTCTATGGTTTTCGATGTGGTCACCCCCTCCCTAATCCCCTCCAGCCACGTTGTGTGCCTTGTAGGATATTTGGCATTACTATTCTCAGCCTATTTAAGCCCTTAACAATATCCCCCACTGTGAGAAGGAGCCACTTGATTCCTTCTTGTCAGCACCTGTTTGTTGTCCTTGTTACTCACCTGTTCTTGGCTCTTTTAACTAAGATCCACCAACCAATGTTGTTAGTATTTTATTTTTTTGTTTTTCCTTCTCCTCGTTGGTTGCTCTGCATAGCTGATCTCGTTTAATCCCAGATTCCACAAATACAACCTTGGTCTTCTTCCTCTTCATCAAACAGTGAATCAATCTGTTTCTTCTGTCTGCCACCCTCACTGACCCACTTCATTACTGCAAGTGCTTGGAGTGCATTGTTGGAGGGTGTGGGTTAGTACTCTCTTCTTACAATTACTGTCTCGTTAAAGGAGAGCATGGGCTGGGAAGGTTGCTCTTGAACTCATCTTTTCCCACCCCTTCACATGTGCACTATGTAGAAAAAGTTTGTCACATTCATTTATGTGTTAAGCACAAAAGAAACATTTAGAATTGGTAAGATAAGTCAATTTATCCAGTCTCCCTCTAAAATGGCTCCACATGTTGACGTTTTGAACATTTCACACAATGCAGTTAATGATTATTTTTTAGGAAAGTAAGTATTGTACTTGATAATAGCAAGAGTGTGTACATGGTTTTAATTATATATATATATAATATATATACAGGGTGTTCCAAAATGGTTGACCCCATTCTAAATGCCCATATCTCGGAAACTACTTGATGGATCTTAATGAAACTAAATACACTTTATGTTGAAGGTCATAAGTTTTATTGGTTAAATTTACAAAGAAAAGTACAAATATTTGTTGGTTCTATGACAGATTTTCATAAATGTTCAATATGAGTCCCTCTCGTGTTCAACTGTGCCATGAGGATTTTCTTCGCCCCAAATGGGAACATTATGTTTATTAACTTTGCCACACGTGTGAAACGTGGCTTCATCACTAAAAACTAGCCGATCATCGAAATCGTCTTCTTCGAGTTTATCTAGCATTTTAACACAAAATTCTTTACGTTTTTGCTTATCACCTTCCCTCAAGGCCTGAACGAGCTGCAGCTTGTAAGGTTTAAATCGCAATCGTTTCCTCAGAATCCGCCAAACTGTTGTTTGTGGAATGTGGGTTTCCACACTTGCTCTTCTAACACTCTTCCGAGGACTACGCAGGAAGGCTTCACGAACCTGCTCCACTGTCTCTGCTGATGTTGATGGCCGTCCTGGTGATTTAGGTATGCATAAGCAGCCCTTTTCTTGAAATTGTTGGTGCCAAGTCCTAATTTGTTTTCTAGTTGGTGCCTTTTTTGCAAAATTTGTGAAGAAGGCACGCTGCACTGTCTTTGGTAACTGAGTCCGAGCATACTCTAACACACAAAATGCCTTTTCTTTAGAAGTGAACGGCATTTCTTAACCTGAAAAGATAGAAATGCCAAATGTTACACACAAAAACTTGAAACATTTCTACACAAGCTGTGAAAATCTGAGGTCATTCCAATGAAAATTGTCAAAATTATTGGCCTACGAAATGGGGTCAAACATTTTGGAACACCCTGTATATATATATATATGTATGTATGTATGTATGTATGTATTACACACACACTAGCAGGCTTCGCCCACTCGCTGTTGCTTCGCAAAGTAACATATTCACTACTTGAAATCTTTGAAACAAAATTTTAAATGAACATTTCATTCATAAATTGTCTTGTTATAGTTAAGGAAAGTTTTACTTATAGATACCAACTTGTTGAAGGCCAAGTAAAATGCAAATTTCAATCACTTTTCTGCACTACATAAGACTATATTCCTAAACAACAATTTTTGATATGAAAATCCAATCAATTAAAAGGACAGTAATGGAAGGCAGTTAATGAAATAGTTTTTAAAAAAATTAACATGCAAACCTGAAAAGTGATATTGCTTGGAAGTCGATAATATATAATACAGATATTGAGCTTTTAGTGTGTAAATTACTATAAAGTAGTCTGTAACCCGTTTCTTTATCACCTCTCAGTTGCATCTCTGTCTTTGGGCAGAGTGTGCTTAAAGGTGGCTCTGTTGAAGGACAGTTACAATTGAGGAAAAATTATACTGAGTGGTGCTGGCCCTGTGGAACAGCTACCCGAGGCTGTGTCCTCTCATTGCGCCAGAGAGAGCGATCAGTGCTTGCACTGAGGCCAGCACAACCGACAGTTGCAGGGGTTCAGGAATTTTTGTTCCTAGCCTGGGTGTACACTTTTGGGCTCCCTACATTAAACCGACCTTGTGTTACAATGCGACTCCATGAGGAAGGGGAGGCTGAGTAAATACCAAGTTACTATAAAGTAGAGCTGGGGTTTTTTAATCTTAGAATTTGTGGGAGAATTGAGCTCCAATTTTGCATTTATTCATATAGATTCCATAAAATAGGTTTTACTTAATTATCTATTATGTTTCTCTAACTCTTCAAATGTTGAATGTGTAACTAATTTTAATTTCTATTTTCCTATCTTTACATTATATTAATTTTATCTTTATAAATTGTCCTCTGTTCTGTCACCCATGAAATTAAAAAGGATCTACGTAGATCAAATCATCTTTTAGTTTTAAATTAAGTGGTAGCAGAGGAATTATCGTTGAACTTTTAAAAGGTAAGCTTAAACATTAATTCAATACTTAAATGCAGCAATCAATTTTGATTTCTTCTGTAGTTTATTGTTGCCTATCACATCTACTCCTACCTAGCTATTGTGATGATGGCCAAACCCTCCACAGGAATTAAGTTAAATACTTTTAAGCTAGTCTATAAAACGTGCACTGCAATTTCATATACAAAAGGAAAATAAGAGTTACTCTCCTTGAACCATGAAAGCAACGATAATGACTAGTATAATATATTAATATATATTTTAACCTCGCATAATCTGGCAATCCTGAATCTGAGCTCAAGGAAAATTGTTCCCAGTGCCTAATTTTTCCAGGTCTTTTGAATGAGCTATGAATCATTGAAATCGAACCAATGGGAGCAGAAGAGTTGCTTGGACACACACATGCACAAACACTGTAATTTACATGTAAGATTATATAATAAACACACATATTACATGAACTTCATTATTTTTAATAAATAAACGGCAAATTCTGTGCGTGTCTGAAACCCCTCTATCTCTGGCCACATTTGCTTTGCATCTACCTGTACCTTTTTGGAATCGGGACGATCCTGGGATTGAAAAATCTGCCCTTCATCTGCTGCTTGAACATCCAGCGTTGGGATTTGTATCCAGATAAGGAGGGAACAGTTAAAAATTCACATTTTAAATTAACTGAAAGAAATTAGTGATTTTTCATTTATACTGAGTTCAAAGTAACATAAAAACTTTGAATTTAAAAGATTTTGTTTTAAATTCAGTTTAAAATATTTCCAAAACTTTGTGAATTGAGGAAGTCAATTTTATTTCTTCAAAATGCCAAGGAATTAAAGTGAGATGTTTTGTGACGTGCGGTTTTGAAGTTCTGCAGAGTTTGTGATTTGAAGAACTCAATTTTGGGCCTGATTTGGAATTTCAACCCAAAGCAATCTTTTGGCCAGAACTGGATTTATAGCCTGAATCGGAGTTAAAGTGAGGTTTTGAAGTTCCATGGGGTGAATTGAAGAATTAAGTTACTTTTTTTAAAATACCATTGTTGTCTTCTAAGCTGTACTAGAGGTCACTTTAGTTTTTGGCCGGAGACCCAGTTAGCACTCCATAGGAGTTAGCTTAAAAATCTGCACAAAGTGTGGCTTTTAAGCTAGTTATTAATAATTGTGTGTCTGGATTTCAGATTTTGTCTCTTCAAATCTGTTATTTTTTGTTTCTGAGGCCAGTTTTTACCTGAAAAAAAAATGCCATATGCTGTGGTAAGTGGCCAATTAAACACGAATCCATATTTAGCAAGGGGTTGAGGGTATTTTGGACTTTGATTTTTAATGTATATATTGGAATCCATATATATTTATTGTACTCTCATTTCGTCAGTTTGTTTTGTGATATATAACAGTGGACCAATGAAAAAGTAGTTGTTTCTGCTTTGTTCACTTCTCACTAATGCCCTTGAAAAAAAGACATGAATTTATCTTCTTCCAGCTATGGGTTAAATCACAGGGTTAACTTGGTTCTTTTGCTTGGGGTCATACCCAGTTTAGAAGGATAACTCGAGGATGGCAGTTTGTAAGTTTTGTGGCACCATCTGTGTTGAATTGTTCTGCAAAGTCTGGCTGGTTCTACACAAGCCTTCATCCTTTGGATCAAACCATCTCTGTTGGCAGGCTGGCAGTTGAGCTCTCACACGTTAAAATCAATGTGAGAGTTCTCTCTCTCATATATGTATATAAAGTTGAAAATGCAACTGTAGTCTTTAAGAATATTTATTTAGAGTAACTTTACTGGATTTACAGTTCTATGATTTTCAAAAGTTAAATTGAGGTGGACAGATATGTGGCTATGGGACTGGAGAATTCTTTCCATTCTTTTATGAAAAAAAAAATGGCTTTGATTGCTATCTGTTTAAAATGTGATTTGGTTGGTTGATTATGATCAGGCATAGTGCCAAAAATTGATCATAAAATTTTGTTATTAAAAATCGGGAGTGTCATGATTCAGTGAGCATGACTAACGACAATAAAGTGTTAAATAGTTCAGGTGTCAGGAATTCTATTTTATTAAACCTTAGTGGCAATCCCAAAATGTTTAATGCACAAGAATGAAATTTGCGTGTATGTAGAAATAGTTTTAGTGTTCCCTACTCTGTTGTAATGTGAAGGATAACGTGACGACACATCAAAATGATAATAGTAACGATAATGATGGCAAAATAAACAAGAAATATATATAATGGCTTGGCTCCACAAAACAAAGATCAAGAGGGAGTCTGTTCACATTGATTGCAGGCACATTTGTGACTGATAAGTCCCAATGCAGGACAGGCATACACGATTGCAGCTGAAAGTCTGGCCTGTGCTTGATGGCATGCATATATAACTTTAAAGATTAGGAGATCATTTAAATCTGCTATGTTGGTTTCAACCTTATAGTATCCTCAGGTGATTTTTATCAATTGATCCCCCACGCACACTTTATTTAAAAAAACAAAAACAAAAACTAATGAATGCTATAACTATTGTTTTATATATATATATATATATATATATATATATATATATATATATATATAAAGACAGTAGCTGTATGCCAAATGGAATTTTGCATGAGATTATTTCAAATCCTTAATTCTACTGAATATTTTTCCATTATAAATTATCACAATTGGCAGCATTTCCTGTATAGTTAGATATTAAAAATATTCATTAATAGATAATTCAATGAGATAAACACAGGTGGGATATTTTTTTTTTTTTTTAATGTTAAAATAAATTTTACTATTTGTGGATGAATAATGAAATAAATGGGAAAAATTGCTGAGATCAATTTTATATCCATTTTGTGTGTAAAGATGTAATTTTTATCAGTGTGAAAATTTCTTAACAAAATATAATTTTGATCATCCTCACATAGACAAAATGAATATGTTAGTCTTTTTTTTTGTCCTTAGTTTTTTTGTTTTTGTTTTCTAAGTTCCTTTATGAACTTGTATAGCCGACAGTTTATGGCTAATCAGAAATTAATTGTGGTTTCCAACTTTAACCAAATAGAAAGTCTTATTTGCAATTTAATATTTATTGATTGGAATGCCTTGGCGAGCTGAGAGCTGTTAGTAGAATTGTAGTCAAACAGCTACTGCAAGTGATTGCCTTTGCTCCAGAATAAGTGTTGTATTGTTTGCTAGAATTCATTGCATAGAATATTCATTAAAACAAAAAGGCTGATCACGTGCTTAGTTTCCCTTATTGAGTTTTGATAGAACCCACTTGCATTCTTGGCTTTCTTTATTCAACCAATGATAAAAAAAAATAGAACATGAATGCCCGGTGGGGAGGGGTTAGTATCTGTTTAATAAAAGTCGGCTTTCATTTTGCAGCATGGCTTCCAAATTTTCAGTATTTCTGTTGCATATTTCATATTATTTTGTAGATGCTCTGCCTTTTTTGGCGCTGTGTCTTCTTACAACTCCTTGTATTGCCTTGAAATTAAATTCACTTTAGGAATTCATATTCTCGTGGTGTCACTTTAAACTAGGTACCGCCACTTTTTGGTGGAAAACGGTATAGTGTAATGAAAAAGGCCATAAACTTAATAAGAATAAAGTTTTATCATCAAAATGTTTATTATTAAGATGAAAAACCAAAGTATTTTTTAATTGTTTTTTTTTTTTATTATTTTTTTTAATTCTTTCTAACACGTTCAAAATTTTGGTTAAAATCTTTTGTTTACATCATCGCGGTGGCTACTAATAAAATTGACTTTCTTGTGGTTTTCCGTTGAAAACACATTGATTTGGAAATTCTTGTAAAAATCAAATAATTGTCTGATTTTAATGAAATTTTCAGGATTTATTTACAAATGAATGAAATTATTTTTTAAATTTTTTATTTTTTTTTAAATTTTGGTAAAAAAAATATATTTAAAAAAATTTTTTTTTTACATATGTTGCACCCCACTTACTTAATTTCATAAAATTTCACAATAATCCTTTCCATTTCTTGAATTTTTTTATCTGTTAAAAGTAGGACTCCTTGGAGAATGTAAATCGCCAAATTTTTTTTTTTTTCAAATTTTGTGCTATTCTAACTGAAAATCTACTCTGAATTGAAAAATAATAAATGCAATAAAACTATCTAATTATTTCATTAGAAAAGCTTTTAATTGCTTTAGTAGATAAGTTATATTAAAGACACTATTGTCTGAAGAAATAAAATTTTTTTGATGAATAATGAATTTTTACAAGAATTTAAATTTTTTTTTTTTAAAAATTATAATAGTTTAAGAACTGTGTAAAATTCTGTATTGGGCTATTTCCTGGATGTGATATAGTAATTAAGTGGAAACGAAATTTACGAATCCAAAACTGAAAAGATTAATAAACATAGTTACACTATTCTATTTTTTAAATGATTTATTATTTTTTTTACTTAATACGTTCTTTCTTTTTGGCGATGGTAGGCTCGAATTGACATTATTATGAAAAGGGTCACGTGATCTAATAGTTTTGTCTCTATACAGAGAAATTTGATCGTTACTTTTTCTTTACGTTTCAACAGGTTTTCCCTTCAGTTTTAAAAGTTTAAAATTTAAGTTTTACTTTTTCAGTTACTATTTCACTAAATATTTTTATTTTACGTATTTACATTCGTGTGGGTCATATTTTAATTGAGTATTTTTTTAAAACTTTTTTTTAAGGAGAAAAAATTTTTTTTTTTTTGTAATTTCTTTTTAATTTCTTCAGTTTATTTCTTTTAATGACAGTTACTTTGATAAAAACGTTTAATTTAATTTTAAAACTAATGTTTAATAAATTTAAATTATTTTAAAACTTTATTTCATTCATACTTGAAATTAGTTTTCGGAAATTTGTCAAATCCGGTCATCCATAACTAGCTGTCATCACTTTGCCATTCAATTGTACATCAATTATTGACTTAGTAAACAGTACCAATCATTAACAAATGCTTGTATATTACTTTTTTATGCTATAAGTAAGTAATATTTCATTCAAATCAGATTTATTTAACTTAAAATTTAATTTTACTCAAATAATGTGTCAGAAATATATATATTATTTTATTTTTTATTTTTTTAAGTTTTTAAAAATCGGCAAATTTGTCTTAAAATTTTAAGAAATTGAAATTAAATTTCACATTCCAATCTATATAATTTCTATCTAAAATACACCAAAATATTTTACTTGCTGGAATATGGAAATAATAAACTTAATCATTTAACTTTCAATTAAAGCTAAAATGAAATCTTCAAGTATGTTTTTTCATTTATAAAAATTCATTTTAAACTTTAGGTATCAAAAATTTATGCCGAAATAGCGGCGGTACCTAGTTTAAACTGATGTCTACTTTTTTTTTTCCATATATTGTGACCATTTTTGTTAAAGTTTTTTTTTTTGTATTTACTTTTATTTCAAATGAAAAGTTCCAATATATTTCAGTGAAATTCCAAAATTCCCAAAATTATAATTTATGATTCTAATTAAGATATATTGGGTGAATGGAGGAGGAGAAACAAGGTTCCAGTTTAAACTGATAGCAAGAGGATATGGGTTCCATAATATCTATTTCTTTTATTAGCCAAATGGAAAAATTAAACGTTAGTGATAAACCAGAACTGTTATCTCAAGATTGTTTTCTGGATATTTATTTGTTTAAACTCCAAAATCTTTGTTGACAAAATGTCTTCCATTTTGAAGCTCATCAAATTAGATCCTGACTTGTTTCGGTTGATAAAGATGTTGTCAGTTATAAGCAATATAAAATCTATTGTTTCCAACATTGGTCAGGTGCTCAAATCTTTTCTTTGTTCTTAATAGAACTTTTCAGTGAATCCTTTTTTGGGTATATATATTAATGACACTTCTCAAAAATCCACTAAAAATCTATTATGGTCTTTTCAAATTGCAATTTGATGAAATTACTCTTAATGTACTGTGTAAAAAAAAAAAAAAAAAAAAAAAAAAAAAAAAAAAAAATTTAAATTACATGTTATTGACTAAATACTGTTAGATAAATAAGTTTGTTGTTTTGAATAAATAATTGTAAATAATGTGGGCTAAGAGCTTTAAAAAGAAAACTTTGTAATTACATTATTTAGAATTTTACAGTTTCTGCAAATGAACAAAGTGTTAATATTTTTTTATCTTCAGCAAACCAGAAATCACATGCAACTTACATGAAATATTTAAACTAGATTATCTTGTAAAGCAGTGGTGGGTAAATGATGGCCTGCTGCCTGCAGTGGGTTTGAGTGCAGCTGCGAAAGCATTTCAAAGAAACATTTTTTTTCTCTCTGCATTATTCAATACTAGCAGTATAATCCGCCTTCGACCGGGTCGTTCATCACTGGGAATTTTTACCGTTCACTTGGAGCAGTTTAAGTTTAAAGTCAGCCCACCCGAAAGTCAATATTAGTAACAACCATTGGGTGCAACTGAGGCACCCACCCCCCAAATGGAGGGTTAACAATTTGAATTGGGGGGGGGCCTGAAAAGGGCCGTTTTTGTGTTCTCAATCTTGTTTCAGCCTTGCACGCAGAAGCATTCAGGTATAGTCTTCTGGAAAGCCAATGGCTATGTTGATCTTCGGACTCGGTGGCTCTGATTGAAGCATTCCGAGAAGCATTTTAAGACAGGCAAAATTACGTTCTAAAGACGATTTGTTATCTCTTATTCGCATAGCGGACCTGGCAGCAGCAGTTTTGCAACCAAGGCAAGTTCTTTTCTTTGGTGGCATGTCTTAGGCAAGTATGAATTGTCAAATGGAATGTGTGGGCAAATACCAGAAGAGAACGCTGTAAAGCTACAGGGATCACTACGCTAGAATAACTTTAGGAAAGGTCGGAAAAATAAATGTTGAGTAATAAAAAAGCAAGCTTACTTATTACTACGTTGAATGCAATGCAAAAACTGGCAGGACAATAAAAATTTAAATTGGGAAAAGCTATAAACGACAAAGAAAGCAACGCCTTAGAAATGTAGTAGGCTTTATGTAACAGAAAAGGTAACCTCACTTGAGAGAGATTGAATGTTTGTACAAGAGAAGGGGAATGTGTAATTTGGACTCAAAACTGGCACTGAAGAATTATCTATCAAAAGAAATAGAATTTCACAAATCTGATGAAAACTGGAAACACATAAACAACATCTGATCACACATACACACATTTTGAGAATTATAGATACAGATAATGTTGTAATAATTTAAAGTATTTATTTTTATTAAATTTTATATGAAAGATATATCCAAGAACAGATAGTAAATAGTAAAATGTTACTGAGTTATAATGTATAGGAAGTAGTGGAGGGCCATTGTCGCCAACAATTTGGACTCAAAACTGGCACTGAAGCATTATCTATCAAACAAAAAAAATTCATCGAAATCAGATGAAAACTGTGGAAACACAAACAACATCCGATCACACACACATACACACACTTTGAGAATTATAGATATAGATTCATTTAAGTGGTTTTTCTTTTTATCAATTTTAGTTAACGTCCAATGGAAATTAATGAAAAATCTGCAACAATTGATTTTATTGAATGTTCATGAAAAAATATAAAATTTGTAGAGACATTTATGTTACTAGGTCCATTTTTACAAGCCAACAATTCACTGGAGTTTGACATGTCCTGTTGAAAAATTGCCAGAGCCTGAAAGGCAATAATAAAGTGTGACCCTGTTTTATTTTGCAATAAACTGTCTGAAATGTTTCTCTAATCATGTACTGATGTGAGAGGGAATGACAAATTTGTAAAATGACCAAGTGAATATTGGAATTTTGGTTACTATTAAATATCAATGCTAAAAATAGTGTTTCTTGTATGTTCAATATTCAAGCATTTTTTGCTACTTGCAACCCACCAGACAACACGTGACCCTCCGAAGAGTGTAAAGAAATCTAAACATTGTTCTTTTTGTATGATATTCTTCAAAATTGGGCTTAATGACGAACTCTGTTTCTCATTCGGAGAGAAAGGTTTGTCTTTTGTGTATGGTGAACAATATCTTAAAAGAATTGATATAATGCAATAATGTCAAAATATATAAAGGGGTACTGAAAAGTTCTTGGCCCAACCAAGAAAGGATTTAAAAAATTCTGGTCATTTGGTCAGATTTTGAGAAGTGGGTCAAGCTGAGAGATTTTCAGCACCCTCTCCTATTTTCTTTTAACTTTTGTAAAAAGTTAATAACATTAGGAATTTTGTTCAGTTGAATTTTCTCTGTGTTCTTGATGAAAAAAACAATGTGACAGAAAAATGGTTTGAAGGAGACCACAATTTCTACCACATTTTACAAAAAATATGTTCCTTTCTTATGGATAAATACAATTGATGAAGGCTGCAGAATCAAAATCTGACGAAATGTGTTGATAAAATCAAGAATGCAAGAGTTCAATCAGATAAAATTCATGGTGTTAGTCTTTATATAAACTGGATTATATAAATTTTCTTTCAGGCCTGATGTCAGCATCAGGCCTCATTTTGATGTGTGTGAGATGGGGGACTGTATGCATGGAAGCTGGAGCTATATCCTTTCCAAGATTAGCATGAAAAAGCCCTCAATCTGCAGCCTGAATTTGAACTCTGTACTCTGGTTTCATTTTCTGATACAATAATCTATTAACATTAAAAGGTAGGATTGAACTAGGGTGAAAAAGAAATATCCTCTCATGTTATTTAGTATTGTATCGCATACTTATAAAATCCATAAGAGGAGATGACATTGTTGAAATAGTATAATTTATAGACAGAGGTTCGTCAATGGCTAGTCAGTGATTGTACCTCAGGACCCGACCAGCAGCAGACACAACACCTGATCACACTTATTGAATGAAGGAAACACAGTGATTATTGGCTGGAGTTGCTCTTATTATTATTATTATTAACTGTCATTAACCAAGAGAGAGAAATCTTGGAAGACAATCAGGAGACAATCCATTTCTTTTCAGCCTACTCAGTGCCATTGCAATCAATTGCTTTCATTAAAAATACTTTGTTTATCATGGAACAGCTTCTTTGACTGCCACTTTTTCTATGGCCATTACTGATTCTGGTGTGCAGAATTGTCTACTGGGAATCCTTGGTCACTGATGAAATTTTGTGATTATTGGAAGAGTTTTTTTAGTCATAAATGAGATTCCATGTCAGCTGTTCAACATGACCTTTTAGTTTTGCATGTGTGTGTGTGTGTGGGGGGGTAGTGTGGGAACCAGTTATTATGATTAATCATAAATTATCTTGGCTTCTGCATGAATTTAATCTACAACTGCTCAATAATAAAATAATTATTGCTGAATAAAAACCATAAGCGAGAGAGAGGAGGAAAAAACAAAGTACTTGGATTCAGACTAGTTATTCTTTCCCCGCAAGGGAATTTGTGCAACTTTTTTTTCAATTGCAATGAATTTCTTTTGTAACTGATGAATCATTGTCCAATTGTTGAAGGACTTTCCTTACATTTTTCAGTCAAAGCTCATTTTTGGCACTTATAATAGCTGTTGTGTTATTATGGTTTTATTGATATAGCTTCATAACTCTGAAAGTGGTCAGTGGTAAAATTATTGATTTGTTGAACCTTGTCATTTCACTTTTTCCCAATAAAGGAAACCTTACCTTCATACCAATACAAGCAGCAGTTATTTTCTTTTTTTTTTTAATTTTCAGTGGACTAAATGTTGTTTTTCTTTTCCTTTTAAATCTAACCTCGATTTGTCATGCTCTGATTTAATGTCTTCTCGTGCATAAAAGCTGCTAAAGAATCAGAAACTTTGCAGAAATGAAACTCGTTTGTAGTTGGAATCTTTTGAAATCTTTTTCATTTTTGGTGTTAAAAACTTTAACTTAATATGTGAAAAAACAATTCTCAAAATTATTGAAATACCAAATTACTTTAAATAATTTTAAAGTTATCTTTTGATATTTTATTTTTTCTGCTTCAAATTGATCACGTGCAGAGGGACAATGACCTAAGTGGAATATCAGTTCATTCATTTCTATGTAGCGTTAACGAAGCCAGAGGTTTTCAAATATTTTGTTGTATAAAGTTTTACCTTTTAATCGGCAATTATTTCAGAGCTTTTGATTTTTTTTACAGTAAGGTTCACCCTGTATAAGATCTGGGTGCCACTTGAGATAGATGGTCAAAATGATTTCTGAAAGAAAATCTAACCAACTTTATAAATCATTTTTAAAAAATAAAACTGAAAAACTTTTCTGAAACTTTTCTGAATATTTAAAGGTGTTTTTTTTTTCTTTTAAAATGACAATTATTTGAAAAAACGTTTGAACAAAATAACTATAAACAAAATGTTTTTTGTTTTTTTGCTATTCTCTGCCAGCCAAAAACTGAAAAATAATACTACTATTCTTAAAGCATTTTAATTACATCTTTTTTTTAAAAAAAATCTTTTGAAAGAAAATGATGTCATAATAGGAAAGCATTTCAGTTTGTTGTCATTCCATTCACATGTATATATTAGATACATTTATATATTTAGAAGGTTTGACTAAACTACAACAGATGATAAAAATGCTTTCTCTTAGTCCTGTTTCACTTAGATTTTTTTTTCTCCTTTTTTTTTTTTTTATAACTCTGTCATTGTACTTGATTAATGTCCATTTTATGCATTCAACTCTTTGCTGTCTCATCTGATCTATTTAAATGCATACCAAATGCAGCTTCAATTTTTACAAATTTTGCCCAGATGAATTGCTCCTTGGAACTTGTGATTCACACACGCGTATATATTTATGAATTCTGTCTGAAAAGTAACGGGACTGGTGTCATAAACAATTTAAATTCCAACAATTTGCTCTTCAAAGTAAATCCCTTCTCAAGTTTAATGCTCTTTTCAATCCTTCTCTGCCACACTTCTACGCACTAAAAGTATTCTTCTTGGATGCCCCTCAACTGTCATTACGGCCCTCATGATGACTTCCATGCTTTCAAAATCCCTTTGAGCTTGGGGAAAGAAAGAAAAATGTCACATAGAGCAAGATCAGGTGAATAAAGTGGTTGTTCCACTATGGTGAAGTTCTTTGTCGGCCAGGATGTTCAAGGCATTTTGAGCAGGTGCATTGTCCTGGTGAAGCAGCCATAATTTGTCTTGACACAAAAGCATGTGAAAAAACAAATGCAATCGTTGCAGAAAGCTAACATTACAGTTATATATTCCCAAGATATCATGTCAGATGATAGCGCAATCTGCTTATTCCTCTTACGCTCACAGCTCCCACAACACACCCGGTTCCATTACTTTTCAGACGGACCCTTGTACATATCTATATGCACAGACACGTAACAATGTGGCATGTTATTTGGAACTTTATTTCAGTGTTTGTTAAATTTAATTTTTATCTCTTAGAATTAATATCTGTGAGTAATTGCTTCTGTCTTGATTTCAAATACCAATTGTGACTGGTCTTTGCTTTCTTCAATTTATCATTGAGAGAAACCAAACATATATTTCCAAATTGACAGCTTTCTGTAAACGATAGTGTCGTAGCATACCTACGGGCGATAATGAGTATGTCCCCCATTCACATAAATACAGTAGTAAATACTGTATGTTGGTCTGCAGTTGGAGATTCATTGTGGAATTCAGTTGACTCACTTCTAGCAGTTGACTACTTCTTCTACGCACCGCTGGCAAATCTTATATGTGTTGTTCTTGTCCTAAGTATTATCGTTCATTACCAACCTTTGTGTGATTATTCCTTTCCTAGTTTACAACAGATAGGGTGGGGAGGAACATTTTTTTAAATTTATCTTCTTCTTTGCCTTCCCTCTCTTTAATTTTTTTGATGCCATAGATGGGGTGACACCTTATGTTTATGTCGTTCTTCCAACATTAATAAAAAGTTTAAAGGTTGACAAACCATAAAAAGAAGAGAAATCAATCAAATAAGATGCTTGATAATGAACATGTTAAAATCAGTGTTGGAGATTCATGTCAGAAAATCAATTTTTTTAGAAAGTTTTCAGGACAAAAAACAAAACACAGCAAGATTTTCAGGGATAAATGTATTTAAAGAAAAAATGTAGACAAATTGTATTTTTCAGTTTGATTCAAATTTTATTGTATTTGTGTGTGTGTGTGTGTGTTCTTTTTTTCTTTTTCAGAATTTTAAAACAAATTAAGCTTGTCATTTCACATTTTTCAATTTTTTTTTTTAATCATTTCTGCTCAAGTCAGGAGATAGTAACCCCTTACATTTTAGTGACACTGAGAGTAAAAGAAAATGAGGTGAAAAGACAATTAAAAAAAGCAAAAAAACAGGATTCATAAAGACAGAAGATGGCAGTTGATGTTGTATTTAAATTTTTGAAGATCCTAGATAACAGGGAATCAAGAAACAAGAAAAGAGTTCCACAGATGGGAAGTGCGAGAAATTGAACTATCAGAATAGAACTGATGGTTGCATCTCAACAATTTCAAGAGTAAAACGATGAGACCAAGTTGCCAATCTAGTACTACGTTTAAATTCATGCACTCGAGGAATGCTAATTATAACAGTTACCATGAAAATATTTATAGAAATAATAGAGTGGGGGGGACTATTAAGGCAGTGGGGAAAGTGACTGAAGTTGAGATGTCTGGACCAATATCATTAGTGACCCTTGTTTTGACTTCTTGCTATAAAGTCTTATCATTAGACTGGAGATGATGCTACTTATTCATTAGTAGCAAATAAATGACTTTCATTTCCCCTGTTAAAAAAAACACCTCTTGGTACTGGACTTGTTACCGTATAGTCAGTTAGATTTTAAAAGTAACCACAAAAACACTTGAAGGTTATGATTTGTCAAGCTCATGTCCACTTGATATAAATATCAGGTGTGTCTTGATTTTAATAAGCTTTCTATCTTTCTAGATTATGTTGAATTTCTTTTGAGTGTTATCTCCCTTCCCCAGAGCTTCTTTGTGAAGAGTCAGTGGCAGCATTAAGCCAAGAAGCTGAGGACTATTTTCAGAAATAAAATCCAACTCCCTAAAATGATAATTAATTTTAGTAAGGTAATGAGTGGAACCCATAGAAATTCCATATCCCATGTTTGCAATTTTGAGAATAGAATCTATAGAAATTCTCTTGCTTTCATTTTACATAAAAAAAATAAAAAAATATCTTTACTCTGAAATGTTATTCCTTTTAATGAAAAACTGAAGATATGTATACAGTGTGGGTCTCTTCTGGAATGTTGCTGATGTCACAAATTTATGTGCTGTCATCACACGCGTGAAGCCATTTTAACAGGAGATAATGAGGGAGATAACTTGTTTTTGTTTTGTTTTTCTAAATGGAATGGAACACTTAGAAATTTTATTGAAAAAAATTTGTTTGCTTTCTTAATTATTTTTTTCTTTTGTAACAATGTAATTAAATTCAGAATAAAATATTTTATTAAAAACAAAACAAAACTTCTCATTTAAGCCATCTCCTGAAATTGCTTTGCGCATAACAACAACATATAAATTGGAGATGTGACATTGTAGAAGAGACCCAAACTGTAAATATGTACCAAAAGATCTAAAATAACTGAATATTGGAGGTCTGTTCAATAATGATTCAATCATTTCAACAAAAAAGTAGCCTACCTAGGGTAAATGACACCTTAGTCCACTTCAAAGTATTTCCCCCTTGGCAACTCTGAAACTTCTCAACATCTATTCACTTTTTAAAAAACAGTCTGTAAAATCCTCTTTAGGGATTGCCCACAGCTGCTTCATGGCTTGTCTTTGGTCTAAAATTTCCCTCCTTTCAATGAACCCCCTCCATCTTAATGATAATTTTAAATTTGAAACAAAAATTAGAAATCATAAGGAGCCAAATCTAGATTGTAAGAATTGCTGACAGATTTGAATAATATGATGAGGTCTTTTACCAAAAGACCCAATCTGAAATATGGAGAATGTGCTCTCAACATATTCTAAATAGATGAGTGGAGCTACATTCTGTCTGGACAGTTCCCATGGAATCTCTAGATCTTCTAATTCTTGCACTGCCAATCGACAATTTCATTTTCTTGCATCCTTTGCATATGTTCAATAGTTTTGGATGCCTGTTTGTTGAAGGCCATCCAGAATGTGTATCCTAACCCAGTTTGAACCATTGGTACCAAGGTTTATCTGACCGTTGCTTATTGCTAACTCTTCTATCTTGAAACGTATTAACTACAGAAAATGGCAAAGATTCATCGGTGGCTTAATACTGGTTGTAGCAAATATATTTCAAGTTTAGAAAAGTTGGTATTAAATGTTCTCTCTGAATGGCAGATAATTTTATATTCCAGGATAGTCGTTCATAGATTTGTTGGTATGAAGGAAACCTGTAGCAGTAAAGATGTTTTACTCCCAACAATAGGTAGGGAGGTTTAAATAAGGGCATTAATTAGAAGGTAACACATGCCCCTTCTGAGCACCAACCATTGTTTAGACTGAAGGGAATTAAAGCAATGATCAGACTTGGAGTATGACAACATCACTTCTCAGTTTGATAAAGAGTAACAGGTTCAAAGGTCACTAAATTGGTCAATAGAAAAAGCTTGGCAGGTCAAATCTTTAGAAAGTGAAAAAAAGAATTTGTAGATGTTTTTCAATCAAGAAACACTTTAAATGGCAAGTTAAAAAAGAACAAAGTGTTTTTTTTTTGTTTTTTTGATGTGGGCGTGTCAGTTTTAGTGAAAAGTCAAAATAGGAAAAGGTAAAAAAATGCTAATTTGTTACAGAAACTAGTATACCTTATTTAACTAAGAATGGTGAGGAGGAGGTGCAGCTTTGATTTACCAGGATTTAATTAATTTTGCTTGAAGAAGCCTTATTTCTGGAACTCCCACTGAAGTACATCATCAATAGCCATAGTCCTTGATATCTGTGTACTTTTTAAATGCTCACAAAAGTTAATACACTTATTTTTCTTGTCTTTTGCCAAAATTAGAAAATAAAATTTTGTCACGTTTTTTTTAATACAAATTCTAAACAGACAAATCTTTCTCTCTGGTTATTTTCCTCTTTGTGTGTGTGTCTTTAATTGAAATTAAATCACAATCTAAGGACAGGGGAGGTGTCGACAGTCAAAAGCTGTGTACATAAATGCACAGATCACACGACGAATCAACAGGGTTCAAGTCTCACAGTGAAACTTCTGTGCACTCTGGTCCAAGCAAATGCTCCGTACTCTACGAGTTCACTCTCCCCTCTGACTGCGGGATCCACTATTTGTTACTATTTCCAATGACGCAAGCAAATGACTGATAGTATTAACAAGAGTATCGTCATGCATGCGTAGTGAGAGGATTGCAAATGGCCGCTCCTTGTATCCACATGTGACATTGTCGCTTCCTTGCAACTTCAGGCAAGGTAAGTGTATTCTTTCACTCTGCTCCTCCCTGATAACACTATCACATAAGTGGCAGGGCAACTGTGACTGCCCCTTCACTCAGCCGCTTCTTCGTGGGGGGGGGGGGGCAGAGGGCTTTTCTGCTTGCATTCCTCCCTTGTCAGTGCCCATAGGATATCTCTTGTTCCCAGTCTCCTCACTATCTTCCTCCTCATTATCTAATGACTCTGTTATGGTCGTTTCTGGGTCTGTAGGCAGGTTACACAATCCCATTCTAAGAGGCAGCAGAGTCACTCAGAAGTCATTCTCAGACGACACACTATTCCCTTGATCTTCCTAAGGAGCGGTCAATCCATAACAAGGATGAAGATCTTTCACATGGCACGGTACACCATTAATTAGTACTGTTTGAGGGCTGACTATTTTACCGACTCATCTCTTGTCAAAGCTGACATACTGGTGATGCTGGAAAAGCCCCTTGGCTATGACTGATTGATTGGCGTGTATCAGAAGTTCACAGACTTAAACGAGATAAAGCGCACCTTGTATAAGGCATTTGAAACGGACACCTTTGTTGCATGACAATAGTATGTTGGGTGGTGACTTTGCTCTGGGGAAACCAGTCAACATCTGCCTAGCTGATTTATACAAAATCTCAGTGTTGTTTGGCAGTGTGAATGACCAGATACTGGGATATGATTTTTCAACAGGATTACCAGAGGATGTCAGTAGGCTTTTGTGATTGTTGTCTAGGCTCGATGAATTACCAACTGATTAGATGTTGGCCCATGCTTCGAGCATCCACAGGGAAATGAGACCAGTTGCAGCAGTAAGCAGAAGTCATGTGGTATTCGGACACAATGGAAGCAATGCAGATCCTCCCCCGGTTGGCAACAGGTGTGAAGGCCTAACATAATATAAATATGGTGGTCCCAACCATTTTTATAGGGAGTGCCGAAGTCTTAAGTGGTAAGAGGAGCATGTATCAATGATCACAGGGAACCCTGTGGTGTTATTACTATAATGGGCTGGGCCACATGTTGTGCAACTGTTCAGGAAATGTATCCAGGGGCAAGGTATCGTTGCCACCCGTTAGACAATTAATGCAACATTTGCCTGAAGTTGACTCCCAGGTATAGAGGACGTGCAGTGTTTGGCACTTGTCAACACTGGATATTCCCAATCAATAATTAGCACGAATTGCTGTCAGATGTGGATGTCATGACTATTAAAGGCACATCCCAAGTATGTTGTAGCATAGGAACTGTCACCATCCATACAGAGAGGGGTGACTTTGCTGAAATAACTTGAAGTTAAATCACAATCCAGGGGGGTGGGTCTCGATGGTCAAAAGCTGGGGTCATAAATGCACAGGTCACACAATGAATCAACAGGGTTCAACTCTCGCAGCAAAACTTCTATGCACTCTGATCCAAACAAATGTTCTGTACTCTGAATTCACTCACCGTCTGTGTGATCCACTATTTCCAATCATGCATCCAAATGACTGATCGTCCCACATGCATAGTGGGATGGTTACAAATGGCAACTCCTTGCGACCACGTGTGACATCATCGCTCCCTCATGACGTCAGTCATGTCGGATTTACATGCCAAACAGGTATGTGCCTGCTTTGCCCGGCGAGGTAAGTGTACAACTCTCTCACTACATTCATTTTGGTAAAGAACAATATTGGGGGAATTGTATGACAAAGTGGGGAAAAGTTGCCAACCGTAACGTGACTGACCACGATTTTGACATAAAAAATGCTACTCTGATCAAAGGAGAAAACAATTGACTATGACATGAATGTCTAGAGAGTGCCTTGATCACAAAAGGTCATCTGCAGTAAATTTGCACCTGGCTCTTATAACATTCCACCATTTCTGGCAGATCTTTTAATATCACAGTGTACCTACTAACAAAAATGATGAAAAGAAAAAGACTAAATGAATTCAGCTAGATATAAAAAGAAATAAATTCTAAAATCCCCCAGCACCTCTCGTTTGTGCACAGGTGTAGTTGCACAAACATAACAAATTTAGTCCAATGAAGTCCTGAATACTTGAGTACTTTTTATTTAATGTATTGAATATTACATTTACAAGCAAGAAGAAAACTTTGAGTGACTTAGATAAAGACCAAATTGCTATATAGCCAGAAGATTAGGACAGAGCATTTCTGAAATGCTATGCATGTGCGGTGATAGTGTTTAGTTGTAGAAAATATATACTAACAGCGGTCCAAGGAAAGAAAATTTACCAATCTTTGATAAGGCATTGGATAGCCAAATCTTCTTGGGGGGAGAGGTGAGTGGAGCCTTTTTTTCGCTAAGTACAATCCAACTTCAGAGAAATTTACTCCCGGTGAAGGAAGACATGTCACAACACACTGTACATCAATTTTCTTTTGTAAACAGACGAACTATGAGACTGTAAGTCAAATGAGTCTGTATTGCTGCAATGTCACTTGTACCAATCAAAATACCGCTGGTACAATTCACCGTCCTGGCTTTCTGAACACGTCACTACGTAAAGCCGTCTCTTCCTCCCGTTTTCACCCCTCCAGCCCTCTTTTATCAGGCCAACACTGCGGTTGGCCAACCAATCAGCGTTCTTCACTTCTATTCTCAGTTACCCAGGCAAATTGCCTCCTCTAGTTTGACCAATCAGCACACGACTTGCTATCGGTGGAAGCACACCAAACTGTACAAAAACCCTCATTACTGCACTTACTACTAAAATGTCTGGAGGGGGAGAGTAATGCCATTTTCACGGAGCAAACTTGCTGATGTCACGTGCTGCCTGTTAATCTAAGACCCTTATTTTCCTATACACCAGATACAAGCCACTCTGGCTCGCTTGCTTCTACGGGGCTGTTCACCACAGAAACCACTAGCCAATGTCTATCACTGAAAGCATCTTCAAAGGGAATGTGTTGGTCAGAACTGGACCCTGTATTAATGGTTGTCTTGTTTGAGGAGTCTCCCTTTCTCTTAAAGAAGATGGATGGCAGAGTAAGTGTGTATCATTATTCTAAGGAAATGATTGTACCAGGTTGTCAGTGTAGTGAAAACAACAAGCTATCAGTCATGTGAAATATCCTTTTATGTCGAAAGAGATGGTATATGGAAGTTAAGATTAGGGACACCTCATCATGGCAACAGTGTTCTATGATGGCAATGGCATTCTTCAGTAGGACAATGCACGCTATTTCATTGCATTAGTTGTACAGGAATGACTTCAGAAACATGAAAAAATCACTGTTGCCTTAAGTTACGAAACCCCTCAGATTTCATCTGCATTGTTTTTTTTATGGAATTTGTTGGGCCAACAAGTTTGCTTTGCAGAATCTCCACCGTATATCTTGCAGCAGTCAAAGAACCTACCTTTAATATTCTGGCACCAGCTTACAGAGTAAACCACTTGAAGTTTTCTAGAGTTTCACCAGCATATAAAGAACAAACACTTTATTTGGCAGGTGGTCATAAGGGTCTAGATCATCAGTAGATCCATCTATTTCATCAGGACATTTTTTTGTGTACTTTTAAATAGTAAGTTAGTACTATTTGTTTCATACCTTAGCTAAAGAATTAATTTAAAGAATTTTTATTGAGCTTTATCTATGTCAACTAGTGAAGAAACTAAACCTACCTTTCTTTCCTTCTTTTAAAGAAAAAAAAAGCTTTGAAATAACTTTGATTATAAAAAGAAATTAGGCTCTTTGACAATGTTTCTATTTATTCACGTATTGAAAAATTATTTACTTGTTTCTGGGAATTTAAGTTTACTGGACTAACTTCAAAATGTTGGATACTGTTCTTTTTCTCTCTCTCTCTCTCTCTCCTTTCTCTCTCTCTCTCTCTCTCCTTTCTCTCTCTCTCTCTCTCTCTCTCCTTTCTCTCTCTCTCCTTTCTCTCTCTCTCCTTTCTCTCTCTCTCCTTTCTCTCTCTCTCCTTTCTCTCTCTCTCTCCTTTCACTCTCTCTCTCCTTTCACTCTCTCTCTCTCTCCTTTCACTCTCTCTCTCTCTCCTTTCACTCTCTCTCTCTCTCCTTTCACTCTCTCTCTCTCCTTTCACTCTCTCTCTCTCTCCTTTCACTCTCTCTCTCTCTCCTTTCACTCTCACTCTCTCTCCTTTCTCTCTCTCTCTCCTTTCTCTCTCTCTCTTCTTTCTCTCTCTCTCTCTTCTTTCTCTCTCTCTCTCTCCTTTCTCTCTCTCTCTCTCTCCTTTCTCTCTCTCTCTCTCTCCTTTCTCTCTCTCTCTCTCCTTTCTCTCTCTCTCTCTCCTTTCTCTCTCTCTCCTCTCTCTCTCTCCTTTCTCTCTCTCTCTCCTTTCTCTCTCTCTCTCCTTTCTCTCTCTCTCTCCTTTCTCTCTCTCTCTCCTTTCTCTCTCTCTCTCCTTTCTCTCTCTCTCTCCTTTCTCTCTCTCTCTCCTTTCTCTCTCTCTCTCCTTTCTCTCTCTCTCTCCTTTCTCTCTCTCTCCTTCCTTTCTCTCTCTCTCCTTCCTTTCTCTCTCTCTCCTTCCTTTCTCTCTCTCTCCTTCCTTTCTCTCTCTCTCCTTCCTTTCTCTCTCTCTCCTTCCTTTCTCTCTCTCTCCTTCCTTTCTCTCTCTCTCCTTCCTTTCTCTCTCTCTCCTTCCTTTCTCTCTCTCCTTCTCTCTCATCCCCCTCTCTCCTTCTCTCTCTCCTCCCCCCTCTCTATTAGAAATGAGTATATATATTGCTCTCTTTTCTCTTGCATCATTTTCTTCTTCTCTGATGGATTTGTTTTCAATAACATGCTCTTGATCTCAGCAGATATCATTTGTAAACCATGGACATGTTGGGACAGGTTCTCAATTTGGAACTTTATTGACTGACGTGTGTGGTAACAAGTAAATCTCCAGCAAATTAACAAAAACAAAATAAAGCAAAAATCCCTCGCACCTCTTTACCTGCAAAATATGGAAGGCTAAAGTTTCATACAACGTAATTAGATTCTCTCTTATCTGTTCACTTATTGATTCACTTTACTGTTTGAAACTATTATGACTATCTTAGTTTGATATTTCTGGTTATAGATTTAGAAGCACACAAATGTACTTGTTGAAAGCACAAACTGTGAAAGATGTTCCAGTGGTCAGAATTCTGATGAAGTGATTTAGACTCCAACCACTACAATTTGAACCGGTAAAGTTTATTGTTGGCACGTGTCCAAATAGTACAGCATGTTGTATGAGACGACGACATCTCCTGTTTTATTTAGTCACCAAAAAGAATCAATATTGCAGTTAGCATATCATGGCAGGTTGGCAAAACTAATTTCAGTACTGTCTACCCTGCAAGAAAACGGTTCCCACAATTTGTATGAGTTTTACATAGGTATTTAAGGGTTTCATATAAATGCTGAAAGCAAGACCTGTGATACTATTTTAACCTCTGACTTCATGAGAATCACTACTTCAGTTGGTTTAATACTAAAGCATTAGTATGATTTCCTTTAGCAGTCAATCTTGTAAGACCTTCAATAGTTTACTGATATAAAGGTTAGTAGTTACATGTGTTAACACTGAGTAAACTTTCTATTTCATCGTGAGGATTAAAGTATGTCCCATGTCTTTAAAATAATTTTCTAGATGATAAATTTTTTTTTTTTTTTGTTTTGAATAAGGCAAGAGTTTTTCTAAAATTCTAATGAAATTTTTAATAAAACTAAATTATTTTTCTATTAGAAAGTCGGAGTGCAATTCAGCAGTAAGGAAAGAGAAAGAAAACGACAAGTCAATATAGAATGAATTTATTTTTGGGGCACAAGAGATAATTTCTGTTTAGGTAAGAACTGCATGGAAAATGGACAGATTGAGTGTTTGGAAGAAGAGTACCTAGTAAATGAATGCATTTGCCAACTCCAAGTTTATGGGATGCATAATTTGAAAGTGCTTAAAAGAAAATGATTGATTAATATGGTGGAATTGATTACTAAGCTGAGTTTGTGATGATGTACTAAAAAAATATAATGAATTATCTTAAGCCACAAATACGCCATTGTTGTGAGTTTTTTTTAATTTAATATATTTTTTTTTAACCAAGGTATGCTTGCGGATTTTAGGATTAACTGAATATTGCAAACCAGTCGAATACGCTTGAAATTGCTCCTGGTTACCTGATACCTGGCAGATTTATGTTTTTTCAGTTAATGGTAAACCTTTTTAATAAACAGAATTTTTTTTATCTTGTCTGTTTAACTTTTTTAATAATAATATCTTTTCGGATGTAAAGTACAATGTTAACTATTATGCTTTGTATCATGTAGCATACAAAGGGGTGTGAGAAAGTTCTCGGCCTGACACACTTCCCATAATATGAACAAATGACCAACATCAGTTCTTTCTTTCTTTTTTTTTTTTTTCTCTCTCTCTCTCGCTCAACAAATTTCTTGGCTGGACTGAGAAATTTTCGGCACCTCTTCAAATTTGGCAGTGTATTAAAACATGTTTTTAACAAGTGGGATGCAATATTCCCCATCCCTGAAATTCATAAGTGTATAACCAGACTTATGGACCAGTCATTCCTGATATCTTCCAGGGCTTCTTTCCAAAAATAGATGCGCATTTTATAGACCAACAAGCGGCTTGTAACTATGGGGCATCTCTGTAAGGAGAGTTTCCCACCCCACTCCACCCTAAAATAGTATTAAATATATCAAGAACAGAATGAATAAGAATTTTCTTGAAGAAACCATGTCTGGCATAAGATCTTGTTCCTAATAACTTCTGAACATCATTAATGATTTATAAAATAGTAAGTATATTAAAACTAGTTAACTGTAACAAGTCCCTATTGTTGCCCCCCCTTATCCCCCCTTTTTTTTCCACCCTAGATAGGAAATACATAGCCACTTTTAGGTGAATGAAAATAACTTGCTAATTATTCAACAGCCCCCACACCCCACTGCCTTATTCTTTTCACCTCCATCTTCTTTTTACACCCTTACTTACGAAGATGCTTGTTGTGGAAATCTTAGAAAATTACCAATAAATTTTAATTACCACTCTTATTTTCTGAATGTTTTGTGAAGATGCCTGTATTTACAGAAATTGGCACATTTATACACACACACACACAGAGACACACACACACACACACACACACACACACACAGAGACACACACACACACACACACACACACACACCCACAAAAATTCAAAATTCTTTTTAAAATACTGGGTGGGCACTGAATTTAGTAAGCTTTTAAATGATTTTTTTTTTATGATAGGTAAATATAGTTTTACTTAATAATATTATTATGTAACTGCTACAAATTAATGCAAAATTTTAAAAAATGAAAGCAATTCTTGTAAAAATTCGTTATTCATTGAAAATAAAAGACTGTCCATAATATATCTTAATTAAATAACGTCTTAGGTTTATTGCATTTTTTATATTATGATTCAAAACAGATTTTCTGTAACCAGGAATCCTGTTTTATAAAAAAAGAATAGATGACTTAAATTCCCCAAGGACTTGTACTCATAACTAATGTAATTAAGTGCTATGAAAATGAGTTTCTCGCTTTCATAAAATTAAGTGAGGGGTAATGTGTAAAAAGAAAAAAGTTTTACCAAGATTTTCTAAAAACGAAATGTTTAAAAAATATTTTCATTCATTTGTAAATCAGTCCCGAAAGTTTCATTAAAATCAAATGATTATCTGATTTTTGCAAGAATTTCCAAATAAATGTGATTTTTCACTGCAAAAAGATGTTCAAATTTCCTATACTAATATATGGTTCTGCTTTGACGCAAGAAAAACAAAATTTTGAAGGTTCTTAAAGGATTAAGAATGTAATTTAATAATGAAAACATCCATTGATCTTTCCTCTTAATAATAACAGATTTGGAAAATCAAACTTGTTTTTATTATGTTTGAAGCATTTTTTCATCATGTATGTTCATCTTTGGAGGTACCTACATATGAGAAATCAAAGAAAATGTATTTGCATTGCAGATTTAAAATCTCCCAAGTAATTTTAAATTGAATTTTGACATGGACAGGTTTATTGGAAGATATTTTTAAAAACTGTTTACCACAAAAAGAAAAACATTTTTAATATATTTTGTGTAAGTAATTGGATTTTAATGTTTCTTTAAACAAAAACCTCCCCCTTCCAGTTATGTTTCTTACATTTATTTTTAGGGAAATAACATTGATTGTATTTTAGTCTATTTGAGTGCGGAATTAGATTGGCAGACAGCTAGAATAACTGGTAATAGTGTCAAGGGGAACTGGAAATAATTTATTTTTTCTTTCCTTCCACATTTGACTAACATCTCTTTTCCAGACCAGCCTGAGTATTTATTATTATTATATGTTAAAATGAATTTGTCAAAATAGAATTGCCCAACATTAGTTGATGACTATATCCCAAGTAAATTTAATATTATTGAAAACAAAGGAGTGATGAAGTATTAGTGAAGACAGTGGGTAGTGATAAGAAAAGTCAAAATCTTGCCTTGGTATATTGGATTCAAATGCAATTGGCACTAAAATTCAACCACACACACACACACACACACACACACACACACACACACAATTAAATAAGGAACGCCGCCCTGTCAACTGGAGCTTCAGAATATGCCAACTGCACCTCTGCAGAGGGGTAAAACACCCCCAATAAGGACACGTTTGCTGTGGGTGGCAATATGTAAATAACAATGCAGCCTGGAGACTCGTCTCCACAGGTTATCCAAAAATCACCAATCAAAAATAATTTAATAAAACAAAGATCTCCAATCCACCTCCAACCCCCATTGAAGAAAACTCCCCAACAACAAAAACTCTAGAGAGAAATTTCCTAAAGAAAATACAAGAATACAAAAAAAGTCACCAAAAACATTCAATGCAAACCCACCAAATTACCAACCAATAGCACTCACCAGCTGTATTTGTAAGATGCTCAAAAGGATTATTAAGAGCAGATTAATATGGTCTCTGGAAACTAATGACAAAATACCAAATCAAAAGAGACCCTATTGATCATCTAATTTGACTGTAAACAACCATACAAGAAACCTTCATAAAAGAAATTTAATGGCAGTATTCTTTGATTTGTAGAAGGCTCTTATGATTCAACCTGAAAGCATGGCAAAAGAAAAGACACAAAACCCCAGACTAAAAGGCAGAATGCCATCCTTTATCTGAAACTTTTTGCAAGACACATTTAAGGTGCATTTACATGACAAAGAACAAGGTGACCCACAGAGAAGCATTCTATCTGTTACCCTGTTCATTATTAAAATTAATAATATAGTAAATAAAAAGCAAATACAGGAACAGATTGGGACCTATGTGTGGATGACTTTTTGATCTACTATAGATCAATAGCTCAAGCTATGTCGTAATAAAACAAATGGGCTTAAATTTTCAAAAGAAAAACCTAAATGTATGGACTGGTGCCAGTTTTGCAAAAACGTATAACAATCCAACAGTAAAACTAGACAGCAACATAATTCCAGTTGTAGGACAATACAAGTACCTCAACATCATATTCGATAAAAAAACTAACATACCGCCATATAAAATGCTTAGTCCAAATGCTAGAAAACTCTACAACTGCTTAGAGTTATTGGTCATAGAGACTGAGGGGTAAAGAAAGAATCAATTAATACTGTACATTAATTAGATTGAAACTCAATTATAGTTGCTTTATATATGGTGAAGCAAGAAAAAGCTGCACAAAAGAACTCAACACAGTACATTATCAAGGATTAAGAATAGCCCTCAGAGCTTTCACCACATCAACTGGCTCTTCAATATTAAACTCTCCACCTGTCCACCAAATCCTACATAGAAATGCACATTTCATCCACAATATATTTATCACTTTAACAGAAAAGACATCACAACATTTGGTATCCACATGTAAAATGTCATTGAGAAAATACAAATGCAGCACAAATCTAGGAGTCCCTCATCTCTAAAACTCCCTCCCTCCCTCATCTCTAAAACTCCGTCCTTCCCTCCCTCATCTCTAAAACTCCGTCCCTCCCTCCCTCATCTCTAAAACTCCGTCCCTCCCTCCCTCATCTCTAAAACTCCGTCCCTCCCTCCCTCCCTCATCTCTAAAACTCCGTCCCTCCCTCCCTCCCTCATCTCTAAAACTCCGTCCCTCCCTCCCTCCCTCATCTCTAAAACTCCGTCCCTCCCTCCCTCCCTCATCTCTAAAACTCCGTCCCTCCCTCCCTCCCTCATCTCTAAAACTCCGTCCCTCCCTCCCTCCCTCATCTCTAAAACTCCGTCCCTCCCTCCCTCCCTCATCTCTAAAACTCCGTCCCTCCCTCCCTCATCTCTAAAACTCCCTCCTTCCCTCCCTCATCTCTAAAACTCCCTCCTTCCCTCAATAATAAAACAACCAAACATCTTATTAAAAATCAGTTCCAAAATCGTTCCTATCACATTTCATGAACAATTACTCTCCATCAAAGATGCCTATGCAGACCACCTGTCCATCTATATGGATGGATCTAAAGATGACAATAAAGTTAGATGTGCAGCCATCTAACAAAAATTAAAATTAATGAAACCACTCTTGGTCAAAGCTTCCATATTTAGTGCCGAGTAACTGCTATCATCTTAGACCTCGACATTGTAAATTTCATGTCAACAAAAATTTATTTATATACACTGACTCCATGTCAATGACCACAGCCATATTGGTATCACAGGAAATGACAGAGTGGATTCAGCAGCTATAAAATCTTCTGCACTATAAAAAAAACAAAACAAAAAAAAACACATCAGACCCGCCCTTAAATACCAAAATCCCATATACAGGGATTTACCAGTACGCCTACCACACAACCAGATGTGACACAAGGTCGTGTTGTTTTAAAGTGGGAAATTCCCAATACCCCTTCCAGTACTTCCCCTTTTTGGTGATGCCTCCCCCTCATGCACCAGGCAATAAACTTATATGGTAGACTATGAGTAAATACTATATACAGAGCTGAAACTAACAATCAAGAAATATATTAGGGAGGAGTGGCATAACCTATGGAACTCCTTCCCAAACAATAAATTGTACAAAATGAAACCTTCTATAGGAGAATGGCATCAGAAACTTCAAACTATAATTATGTCCAGGCTCCATATTGGACATACTACCATAACCCATTTGTATATCCTCGTAAATAAAAAAACTCACCAGTATATGTGACATGCCAAGAGCCATTCACCATAAAACACTGACTGACAAACTACAGCAATTTTAACTTTAAATCCTACCAAACAACAAACTTAAAACAACTTTTTCAAGATATTGATTCATTTTACATCGTCCATTTCCTAAAAGAAATTAAACTGAAATTTTAAAAAATTCAACCATAACTAACAGCAGTCTTACTAGTTGCATTAAATGACCCAATAGGTTGATATACCGTAAAATAAACAAAACAAGGAACAAGTAGGAAAATCATAACAAAGCAAATTTAAATAAAGATCCTTCCACTTGTTCCTTATTTAATTATTCTGATTCTTTTGGATTTAATACATATTTTCAACTCCGACACGTTTGGTCAGAACATTTTGGCACCCTTCTCATAGATACAATCCCAGAAAAGGGCCAAACTAGAAGAGAAGATATGTTTATATTCAGGCTGCATATTGGATATGGTACCAAAACCCATACAAGGCTTTATTTAGGAAGTGACATTACATTTTGGCATTAAATGACCCAATGGGTTGATACACCGTAAAACAAACCAAACAAGGAACAAGTAGGAAAATCATAACAAAGCAAATTTAAATAAAGATCCTTCCACTTGTTCCTTATTTAATTATTCTGATTCTTTTGGATTTAATACATATTTTCAACTCCTACACACTTGGTCAGAACATTTTGGCATCCTTCTCATATATACAATCCCAGAAAAGGACCAAGTCGCTATTGATTTGGGTACAGTGTGTGAGTGTGTGTGTGTTTTTTTAGTTTTGTTTCTTTCTCTTGCTAGAATTTACTGTAACACTGTGTTATCATTAGAGTGAATGAAAATTATGATTAATAAATCCTGCCTGTGATATCTTAGGTTACATAAATGGGGAGTTTGTATGTGTTCTTATATATATATGCACACGTATGAATAGAAAAAGCAAAAAGCTTGAATGTTATTGAAATTTTCCACGATATCAGATATTGATCAGATATCAGATATTGATCTGCCATTTCAATGTCTGTTGATAGTTTCAATTGATTTTTGTCACCATTATTGCTTAGTTTCCCAATCCGAATAATCGTCAATGTTCTGTGTGGATTTCATCTTTGCACCTTATTATAAAATTATGGTTTTAAAAATAAAAAATTATCAGTCATATCTTTCCGACCACCTGCTTTGAAATAAATATGAAGTATAAATTAAAGTTTAATTTAAATCTTAAATAAACAGCAAATTTTGTCTGTTGGTCTGACCCCCCCCCCCAACTCGGGCCCCACTTCCTCTACATAGACATATTATACCTTTTTGGGATCGGGATGATCATGAGATTGAAAATATGCCCTTCATCTGGTGCTTGGACATTCAGCATTGTGTCCAGATGAGGGAATGGTTAAAAATTCAAATTTTAAAATAAATGAAAAAAAAAAATAGTGATTTTCAAAAGTTTTTAATTTATATTGAGTTTAAAGTAACAAACATTTTGAATTTAAAAATGTTTTGTTTTAAATTCAGTTTCAAATATCTCAAACTTTTTGAATTGAGGAAATCAAAATTGTTTCTTCAACATTCCAAGGAAGCAGAGTTAAAGTGAGAGGTTTCGGGATGTGTGATTTTGAAGAACACAACTCAATTGAAGTTCCATCAAGTTTGTGATTTGAAGGATGCAATTTTTGGCCTGAACTGAATTTCAACCCTAATTGGACTTTCAGACAGAATCATTTTTTGGCTGGAATTGGACTTATTTGATGTTCCATAGAGTGAATTGAGGAATTCAAAGTTATTTCTTCAAAATTAACATTGCTGTTTTCTAAGCTGGACCAGACATAATGTTAGTCTTTGTCCAGAGTGCATCTTTTAAGCTAGTTTGTAATAAAGTCCAACTTAGGACTTTTGAATCTCTCTTCAAGGACTACATTTAGAATTTGTTTTCATTCAATTCAAAGCAGAAAGTTTCATACATGTCCAATTTGGTGTATTTAGTTTAGATAGTTTTTGTTTTTCAGTTTCTCTTTGTTAGTCACTAATCAACTTGTATTTGGATCTTGGTGAGATGAGAACAAAAAACAAACAACAATCAATTTCAACAAGAAAATATTTGTTTGCATTCATAAATGTAATTCCTCTGAACTGAACATCTCTCAACTTTCTTCTCTTAATAATTTTATGTTTAGCAAATGTACTGTTTCCCGCTTTTAACAATAATCATAAGGGGTTCCTGCACTGACCCCACTATTTTGTATATCAGTCTATCTTCCTTTTCTAATCTAGATTGTCTTTCCATTCCTTTATTTTGGTTTTCTCATTTTGCCATTCCTTTATTTTGGTTTTCTCATTTTGCAATCAATAAATGTGTGTTGTGAAAGCATTTTAATAAGAGCCATCGAAATTAAGAACGTTAAATATGAAATGAAAGATTCTATGAACATCTGAACATGTTAGAATAATTGATTTTTTTCTTCTTTTTTTTTTGCTCTTAACATTCTCATCAGCTAATAATTTAATTTTGTGGAGGGTAATAGATGTAAAAAAAAAAAAAAATTTGTAAAAAAAAAAAGTTTCAAAAATAATTTATTTCATTTGTGGATAAGCCCTGAAAGTTTAATTAAAATCCAACAATTATTTGATTTTTTTTATTTTTTATTTTTTTTTTTATTCTTTTTTTCTCAAGAATTTCCAAATAAATGTGTTTTTCACTGCAAAAAAAATGCTAAATTTCCTATATTAATCTTCGCCACCCCCCAAACACAAGAAAAATTAGATTACTAACCAAAATATCAAATGTTCTAAAATAGATAAAAAAAAACAAAAAAAAAAAAAAACAGTTTAATAATCAAATTCCACTGGTGTTTTCTCTTATTAATAATAAAAAACAAAGATTTTTATGATAAAAATTTGTTTTTTTTTTTTTATTAAGTTTGGGGCATTTTTTTTTTTCTTTTTGTCTAATTATATTATTTTTATTTTATTTTTATTTTATTTATTTATTTTTTTTTAACCAAGTGTGGTGGTACCTAGTTTTGGGTATATAGTCTACCAAATTTTGTTTCATTTTCTTTTTTATTACTTTTGTTATTAAATATCCCACATTGAGATAATAAATCTGCCAAGAAAGGTGAAATTACCTGGAAGTAGATTTACTGTGGATGATCTAGAAAAAATTTTAAAATTAAAATTCTCAGCGGGCCCTCTCCTTCACGCATTTGTGTAGTTGCATCAACATAAAATTCACATACAGTCTGGATGCCTGCTCAAGCACATTTTTGCTTGTTCAACTCTCAGTCCACCTGTGGTTCATACTGAAACTATGCCGAGTGGACCTAAGTTACAGTTTCTGGGAGAGAGCGTATAATCTCAACAGTTTGAACAAAGCTACACTCAAACCCTCAGTCACGATGACTTTTGACTTTATGCTCGCACAACCATTGATGACCTTCGAACAGATAAGTCTACTCTGTTTCACTCACAAGTCTTGGCTCAACCTGTGGTTAGGGTTTTCGAGCACTTTCCAAAGGTACCATACACTGGGATCACCTTCCCTAGCCAATAACATCCTGACATTGATCATGGTGAGATCCAGACCTGAATTTCATGTTTAGAAAGTGAACATTCTAATCACTTGATCATGTGCCAAATGTTTGTGTGTGTGTAGTAAGCTGATGAAAGAAATGAAAGACATAATAATAATAATAATATTTATTGTAGTTTTGGACAAAATAGAAGCCTAAATAAGAAAATTGTTAAAATAACATTTTTTGGACATACCTCTGTAGAGTCCGATTTTCCGTTTCAAATTTTCCTTGATGAAATAAATATTTACAAATCTTTTAAATGTTAAAATCCAAGTTCAAAAATAATTTATATGTGAAAATAAAAAGATATTGTAGCCTGAGTAGACAATGAATCAATGGAATGTTACAGTGTATATCTTTGAGGCAGAACTTTTAATCGGTGCTTCCTTCTTTTAAGAACACGTTCAGAACACATTCAAATTGGGTTTTTGTTTTGTTTTTCTTTTAAGTAAAAGGATTTACATTGTTTTATAATTATTGATTCATAATATAAAAATCACATTTAAAGTATCAACAGCAAATAACTTGAATCTCAATAATTAATATCTGAATAAAGTCAAACATTTTGACAAAATTTTACAAAACAGTAATTAAACCATAATAACTGGATCTTTGTAACAAAATAATAAAAAACAAATTAGACATTTTAAATAAAACAACTTATCCCAAGTTGAAATATTTCTTAAATTGGGAATTAACTCTATGGATACAGAATTTGCAAAATAACATTTTCTTCTGTATAAAAGTCATGCTCTTATCTGGCTTTAGCATAAATTTTAGATACTGGGGTCATTTTCTTTCTTTTTTTTTTCTTTTTCTTTCTTTCTTTCTATTTTTTCATTTTCTTTTTTTTTTTGAGAAGCACAACTTTTGAGGTTCGTTTGCTATGTGATTCAGTTATCTTGGCAATTTGTTGTTTATTCATACAACTGGTCTAGATTACAAAATATAAATAAAATATTAAAAAATAATCATTGGCAGTTAATGTTATTAAAGGATTTTTTTTGTTCAATTAGTTTACAATGGTGAAGAATTGCTGTGTGATGGTAAGCTTAGACAAGCCAGTTGTTTCATAGAATGGTGTTTTTTGGAGAATTGTTTTTTCTTTATTTCTAAATTGTATGGTAGGCACGTGACAGCATTTACTTTTCTTTCATATTCATAAAACAAGGTTACAAGTTGTTTAGAATCTTTTACTTGTAAATTGTGTAAGGCCTTAAAGGAGATGAATTTGTTAAACTTATTGGTTTGATCTTTGTCTCTCTCCCCTCCAATTTTGACATCAACTAATGTCTCTCTCCCATTTCCACTTTAGCAATGGATTTTGGTGGCCACTACCGAGCTGTGACCTTCAGATTTTCAGCTCCTTTGCAACATAGTTTCTTAGAAAAGTTATAAAATATTTAAAAATAGACCAGTCAGCATATTCTCAGAATATTGACAACCCACTTTTCTTTTTTTTACGTGAACATTTTTGTTAATTATTTTTGGGGTTTTATAAGGGAAATACCTACAAAGATTTGCAAAAACAAATTTTAAGGAAATAACTACATTATGTTATTGTTGTATTAAAAGGTTTAACAAAATTGGAGAGACAGTTAAGTTTTGAAAGAATTTTTAAAAAAATCTGAGAAAACCCTCAAATAATTTGTTATTTATTATTGAAAATTACATTAAAAACCCAGATTCCATTTAAGATTAACAATTCCACAATCACGGAAAATTTATTCCCCTACCTATGTCTTTTCTCAACTAAAAGTTAAATAAAGTTGTACTCTATTTTTGGAAAGTGTGTATGTGAGAGATACCCTCCTGATGAGTGAACAGTGATTGCTGGATGGTCTGTCTACAAAAAGTCAGGATGCTAGAGTCTAGACTCTAAGAGTTTCATAGATAGGCCCTCCAACAATCACTCTGTTCACTCATCAGGGGATATCAGCAATTGACCGTTTCTCTCCTTATTGGTTTTATACTTTTTCTTTCTCTTTCAGTTGTAGCAATTTGACATCTGATTTTCCAGACAGTTACTGTTCTTGTTAATTCTTGAGCATTCTAGGAAAAAACACACGAATACTCTCTTTCTCTCTCTCTTTTGGAGATCTAAAACTTTCATATAAAGGGAAGCAACTCATAATCCTTTATACATTCACATATTCCTGATTTTCTTTTTAGCAAGATTATATAAATATAAAACTTTTTATTATTTCCTAAATAAAACTGTATTTTATGTACATGAAATAAAGACCAACCACTTTTGAAAAAGGGGGAAATAAACCCCAAAAATGGGATCTACTCAGCTTCAATAGTTTCAGTTTCTGATATAAATATATATGTGTGCATATTTTCTCATTGATTTGGATTGCATCTTAGTTGCCATGATAGTGATGCTCGTTAACACATACAAGGAAGTGTACAAAGGTTTTGGCCCAACCCACTTCCTAAAATCAGACCAAATAAGCAAATATCAGAATTTCTTTTCTTTATAATCTTGTCTAAGTAAGGCTGTGAATTTTTCAGCACTCCAAAGCACTGACTTGCCAACTGAATTTTTATTCTCTTCATTGTCAGTTCTCATTCTCCTTGTGACAAACAGTAACATTTTGTGTTTTGAAATTCTGTTTCACTCGATGGGTTGTTCTACATATTGTTGACACCTTTCATTTTCTAGGACATGTTTCAACATGTCCCCATATTCATGAAGAGTGTGTGTGTGCACGTGCGCTTGTATTCACGGGAGATATATCTCAGCTGTGGGTAATTCCTTTCCACCTTATCCTTTGCATGTTTGTTTGTTGTTTTTTTTTGTTTTGTTTTTTTAATCAATCTTGTGTTTTCTGCTAAAAAGAAATTGTCATCTGAATTTGGCAACTGGTCAGTTTCTCTTTATCATGGAATATTTTAAAAGGCCAAATAATTAACTTTTTAAATACTTGTCTTGATAACTTTGCGATTAAATGGACAATTTTGTCATCTTCGGAAAACAAAACCGGTCACGCATACACAGATAAGTATGTTCTAAATACGGAAGACTTCAGCAATTAATCCATTGAAATGGATTTGTGTAAAAAGGACAAAATATGTTTAATTTTCTTCTTGCACAATTGGTTAAACTAAGCAGCTGTTCCTTATTTTGTTGAAAGTCAATTTTACCAGAATCCACTTTATATAGGGAGGTGTGGTGAGTACAACATTTATTGTTGCTGAAAGAGAAATCTTTGAACAAAGTTCAAATTCTGGTCTAGTCTGTTGCATCTATTTTTCCACAAATGCCTTTGGGAAAAGGCACATGTTGTCTTCATTGCATTGAATGAAGATAATACAAACAAGAAGTAGTGTGTTGCTTGTTTACTCCTTCTACTGATGATTCTTAGTGTCAGTCTATATGGATTTGGACGAGTGCAGTGTCCCTCTTCTGGTGTGTGGTATGTTCATCTCCACAACATCATGAATCCATCTGTTCTCCATCTCTGCTATAGTTTAAATAGCAGTGTAGACTGGGCTCTTTAGCCTTGGATATCAATCAGTCTAAAAGAAGAAGAAAAAAAACTCTGAATTCCAATCTGTGGAGAAGGCCACTTCAGTACTTATCCCAAGAATGCATAGCAATGATTGTAGATGTTCTGAATAGAAATGGCATTTCCAAAATAGCGGCACACAACCAATGTATAAATCATAAATGACCCTTGTATTTACAAATGGTTGTAATAAAAAGGAGTTGTAAATAATACCCACTTGCTTCACTTGTATTATTTATACATCTCTGGAACCAGTCATGTTTAATAATTGCTTTGAAAAACTTTCCACAGAAAAAGCCAATACATCCATTTGTTCAAGACAAGAATAGAAAATAATTTATTGCACTTTATTTTGTTGTAAAAATCAATAAAAGCCACTATAGCAATTGCAGCAAGTGTTAAATCTGTATAGGGTTAAAGATCTTCAAGTATTCATTTCTCTTCCTTTTGATTTTCTTCCCTCTCTCTTCTTCCCTCTCTCTTCTTCCCTCTCTCTTCTTCCCTTTCTCTTCTTCCCTTTCTCTTCTTCCCTTTCTCTTCTTCCCTTTCTCTTCTTCCCTTTCTCTTCTTCCCTTTCTCTTCTTCCCTTTCTCTTCTTCCCTTTCTTTTCCTTTCCCCACCTCTTTTTCTCAGCAATGAAACTGAATAGAAATTATCTCCTCTGATTTCCAAAATCATTATTGGATCTCTGGGTAGCATGATCACAGCTACCTCATAATGTAAGTAGATATTTGTAAGGAAATCCTATATTTATTAAAGTTTTTGTTCCTTTTACAGCCTTTCCAATTAGTTTCTGATTGTGGGCAGTAAACAAATACATTTTTGTCGCAAGTCTTCCCATCCCACCCAACTGGAATTTTCTCCCTGTCAGTTACATCTTGTACTTTAAAAAAAAAATGTTGTCTTTATATGGAGAAAGAAAGCTAAAATTGATTGATCACTAAGAACAATAAAAACTCTGCATTCTCACCTGTAATGCAGAATTTAGCAAGAGACTGACCAGAGGTAATGCTTATCAATGACATCAAATATTTAATGATTGTCTTTTTTGTTGTCTTCAGGCATTCCTGTGTCACAGCAACACCTGATCTGGCAATCTGTGGAGTTGGAAGATGATTACAACTTGGATGACTATAAGATTCATGATGGGGCCACTCTCAAACTGGTGCTGGCTATGCGTGGTGGACCCATTAACACACGCAGAAGTAAGTATTCAAAGTAGTTCACTTAATATTATTTCTTCATGTATTTATTTAAATGCATCTGTCACTGTTCCTAAAGCTGATTGGCTTCATTCAATAGGTAAACATAACCATCTTCTGTCAGTCAAACTGTCTATTTGGCCTTTACTCAGTCCATCTAAAGATAGTTTCTATTGTTTTATATCAGAGACCAATTAATCTGAATTCAGCTTGGCTGTCATGAATTAATTTATTATTAGCCAAAACTAAAAATAAATTTTTCTTTGTAATTTCTACCTCCCTATTTTCTTTTGAACGGGTTTCTTATTTTTTTTTGTGGTCATGGGTCTATTAATACACTTGTTCAAGGCAATGGCACTCGCAGCACTTTCAGTACTTCTACCTTCCTACAGAACTTTGTCTCTCTATCACAATTTATCTAACTACCCACAGATCTGTTGATGATATATATATATATAATTTTTTTGAGATGGTTTATAAATAAAAACACTAACATTTGATAATATTTTTATTTATTATTAAGTTAATTAAAACCTAATACTATAACTTCCAGGCTAATTTGAATCTTAAGAATTTTAATGATTTTTTTTTTCTTGTCTAGTTTCTTAATTTTATTGTTGCTTCTAATGGTTTGTAAAATCTTCAATCAGGAAATTACTTTGACGTTTCAAAGAAGTATCAGCCATAAAATATTGTGATAGAAAGTGAATCTTGCCACAACTCCTATTTAACCATGGACAAGTTTATTCTCTCCAGCTACTTGGACATTGCATTATCTTCAAGTCAAGCAGAGATGTAAAAAGAAGAAAAAAAGAGGATATTTATCAACAATTTGTGAAAATAAGATTAGTACTTATATTTCTTCCTTCATCATGTAAATTTATAAAAGAAAATTTAAGTGAGTTTGGTACCTGTTTTTTTCTTCTTTTTTTTCTTTTTTCTTTTTTTTTCTTTTTTCTTTTTTTTTCTTTTTTCTTTTTTTTCTTTTTTCTTTTTTTTCTTTTTTCTTTTTTTTCTTTTTTTTCTTTTTTTCCTTTTTTTCTTTTTTTTCTTTTTTCTTTTTTTTCTTTTTTCTTTTTTTTCTTTTTTCTTTTTTTTCTTTTTTCTTTTTTTCTTTTTCTTTTTCTCTTTTTCTCTTTTTTCTCTTTTTCTCTTTTTTCTCTTTCTCTTTTTTCTCTTTCTCTTTTTTCTCTTTCTCTTTTTTCTCTTTCTCTTTTTTCTCTTTCTCTTTTTTCTCTTTTTTCTTTTTCTCTTTTTTCTTTTTCTCTTTTTTCTTTTTCTCTTTTTCTCTTTTTTCTTTTTCTCTTTTTTCTTTTTCTCTTTTTTCTTTTTCTCTTTTTTCTTTTTCTCTTTTTTCTTTTTCTCTTTTTTCTTTTTCTCTTTTTTCTTTTTCTCTTTTTTCTTTTTCTCTTTTTTCTTTTTCTCTTTTTTCTTTTTCTCTTTTTCTCTTTTTTCTTTTTCTCTTTTTCTTTTTTTCTTTTTCTCTTTTTCTTTTTCTCTTTTTCTCTTTTTCTCTTTTTCCTTTTTCTCTTTTTTCTTTTTCTCTTTTTCTTTTTCTCTTTTTTCTTTTTTTTCTTTTTTCTTTTTTTTTCTTTTTTTCCTTTTTTCCTTTTTTTCTTTTTTCTTTTTTTCCTTTTTTTCCTTTTTTTTCCTTTTTTTTCCTTTTTTTCCTTTTTTTCCTTTTTTTTCTTTTTTTTCTTTTTTTCCTTTTTTTCCTTTTTTTTTCTTTTTTTCTTTTTGTCATTAAAACACTTAAAGCTGTCATGGGATATGTATTGTTTTTTTTTCCTTTTCTTTTCAGCAATGCTTTTTAGTTTATTTTTACTTTAAAAATTTAAATTGATGGAAAGGAACTAACATCTATAGATGTAATTTGTCATAACACTTGAAGTTAAAAATGAATGTGCAAGCTAATACCAGAAATATAACTCAAAATATCTGCGCAAGAGGATGCAAAATACAGACACCTTTTATTCATTACTTAACACATTTGTAACAGCCAAAAAGATTGTATGTGTGATAAAGAAAAGATGTTGCATTGAAATGAAAGATGGTTTGTGAAAACTTCTGGCACTGTGCATCTACTTATACGTCTTTATGAAACTTAAATTTAGCTGCTGTTGGCATAGATATACATTTTCAAGATACTGTGAAATGTAGGTCCCTAGCATGTTATAAACTAGTGCTTAGTGCTATTTCCACCCCAGCATACAATACAATCAGTTTTGTGATACCTTTTTATTATACTGTGTGTTTGTGGGGGGGGGTCATTTAGCTTAGTCTGTAGTGCAGAGTATCTGTTCAAAACTGACATGGTAGCATGATAAGTAAAACAAAACAGTAGTAAAAGTACTAAGTTTTATTTAGCTAAACGGCTAGACAAATCACCTTCCATATAATGCCATCAAATCGTTCAACCTGTGCATTCTTGACTGGGTGGTATGGAGTGGTTTTATTTGTTGTGACCCCTTTTTGGGAGAGATAGTTTCTCAGTTCCTTAGACATGAAGGATGCCCCTTTATCTGAGTATATGTAGCCGGGTATCCCGGCTAAGTTGAACAATAGATCTAGGGATTTAATTACTGATGTCATGTGCATGTTTGAACATAGGAAGATGAATGGAAACCATGATAGAGAAGAGGTTTCATTTCTGCACAGACTCTGCAAGAAGCTCACACCTTTTTGTTACCTCCTCTGTAGAAAAAGGGAGATTTATTTTGCTCTAACAAAATGCAGGAATCAAGTAATTCCTCGGTGGTATAATTCATTCTGAATGTTGGTGAGGGCTGAACAAGCATAAGCTTGGCTAAATGTGTCAGGAACCACATTCTCCTTGCCAGGACAATGTTTTATCATGTAGTCAAATGCTGAAAGTTCTAACCGCCACTCCTGAATCTTGGCGTTTAAAATTTTGGTCCACCTTTTGTTGTTAAACATGAAGGCGACCAATGTTTTGTCAGTAACTCAGGTGAAATAATGTTGTGATAGATAACGATTCCACCTGTGAAGTGCCTCAATAATTGCTGTCACCACCTTCTCTACTATGTGAATATTTTAATTTGCTTCCCTGTCGTGTTTTTGACCTGAATGCAATTGGGTATCCACCTTAGTTGAGGATGGTAGAAATAACGATGTGTTGCAAACAACCTTGAAAGGTATAGCTTTTGTCTACTGGTTGTAATGTGGCCTTCCCTAGTTCATTTTTGATTGAAAGCTTCGAGTGCCCTTTTCTTTAAGTGGGGAATTTTTAAGTTTCTATCAAAGGCTGAATTTTATTAGAAAATTTGTTTATCCATGTTGCACCGTTTTTAATGATTTCAAGATTTCTGTTGGACTTAGTCTTAGTCCCTTAAGAGAGCTTTCTGGGTTGGGCTTAACTTCACCACTGACACAGTATCCCAGCGAATTGATGGAGTATACTGAAGCCACAGATTTTGACTTGTTCAGTTTAAGTTTAGCCTTCGTAATAGCCTCCAGGAACTTTGTTTTCGTCGTGTTCTGCTTGTGTGTTGCCCTGCAATTGTGATATCGTTGATGTAAGAGAATATGCATTGCATAGGTTTTCGGTCTTTATTATTTTGTCTTTAAATCTCTGGAATGAGGTGGCTCCGTTTTTGACCTCAAACAGAATTCTACAGAACTGAAACAAACGTCCATTTGCTTCAAAAGCAGTGTTTTTTTTGTAATTTTTATTTGATTCTTTAAGCGGCACTTGGTGGTAGGCACTTTTGAGGTCAAATGTAGAAAAAATGCTGTATCTAGTGAGGTCATTAATCATTTTATCAATTCTTGGCAGGGGTAAGCATTCAGTTCTGTGTATAGGTTTATCATCTGTGAGTAATCTATGCACATTTGTGATGACAGTGGTTAGGGTCCTTCACTACTATTAGCTGGGCTTGCCATGGTGAAATGTTTTCTTCAGTTACTCCTTCAGAAAACAGGTTCTGGATTTCTTTAGTGATCAAGGCCTGATCTTTCTTGTTAAAGTGCCTTGACTTGGCAGCAATGGGCTTACAGTTCGGTGATAAATTAGGAAATAGTAAAGGTTTAATGTACAGAATAGATGAGCACTGTGCCTAGTTAATAGGGGCAAGGACCCCCATCGTATTTAAACATTGCCCTCTGATGCTGACACAGAAAATCCTAGCCAAGTATCATGTCAGAACATAAATCCTTCAAAACACCCAACTGAGTGGCAACATGACTGATCGTTAAGGCAAAGGGTTAGATTTGCAACTACATAACCACCCCTTGAATTAGTGTCTAAAGTTTTCTTGGCCATGGTGTTACCTTTACTAGATGGGTGAACTTTCAAGTTTAGTTCCTGCATGACTCCTTCACTGAGATAACTGTCGGTGCTACAAGAATTGAGTACAGTGCTTAGTTTTTTCCATTTCCATCCAATTCTGTGTGTCATAGTGGGGTAGAGTTCCTGTGGTATGTTCGTAAGCGTGGTCAGTATATGAGGACCAGCCACTGTTGCTAATAAATTTGATGAAGATTTGGAATGACAGGCACGAGCATAATGTCCTTGCTTTGAGCATTTTTTTTTACAAGTAGTTACACAAGCAGGATAGCAATCCCGCAAATGATAGGGAAATCTACAGAAAAGGCATTTATGTTTTGCTTGATAGGTCACGGCTACTGTTGGTTTGTTAGGTTCAACCAGAGGTTTATAACAATTCCCACATAGCTTTGTTGGTTCCGGGTCGTCTATTGCTGCTATTTGAGTTTCTGAAGTAGTGTACAAGTCGTTATTTCATTAGGCCAAGTCAAATGCAGAAGCTTGAGTATAAATTGTTTGTAGGTCCAGAGTTTTATTTTCAAGGAGACACTGCTGTATGGGATGTGGACCTCTGCCTGTAGGGGATGTGTACCTCTGCCTGTATTGAAGGTGTCTCGCATAGTTTCATTGCTGCATTCTTCAGCAGTATGGTCTCTGAAGTTGCAGTTCTTCCTCAGCTTTTCCAACTCTCCTGGCTTCTGGCGTCTCATAGCCAACAGGTGCCTCACGAAAACCTCAGGTGTTTTAACAAATAAGTTATCCAATTTTTGTGTAGCCATGTCGAAATCTGTATATCTTTCTATATATCTGAACATGCTGGAACTCTTACAGCACAAGAGGGCCCAGTACTTCTTTCTTTGTAATCGTCAAAACGGTTTGCCAATGGTGATATCTCTGGCAGACATTGGTGAACAGAGGTCATCCGAGTGCTTTGGTTTCCACACCATTTCCAGGTTCATTTTTATATTTGATTAGCTAAATAAATTGCGATACGTACTAAGTTTTATTTAGCCAAACAAAACTCAGCTACAAAATAAAAAAAGAGTGGATAAGTCACAGATTAGTCCACATATGTGGGTCAGTCTATTGTTTATACAGTGTGAGCATAGGATACCCACTGGGTGGGGACCCTTGAAAAATTACCATCAGCATCTTTAGAGTCATATTTAATTCCAGTAAATGACAACTTCCTATTTTCTCAAAATGGACCAGCAAACATTTTTGCTATAACAAAATGTGACAATGAAAGTGTTAATTGAAATGAGTTATGTTTGTTTTTTTTTTCTCTCTCAGACAAAATCTAACTTCAACTTTGTGTTTATCAAATAAAGATTTCTGAATAGGACAAAAATTCTATAACATGTTAATATCACTTGATGCCAATTTGCCCAAAGTGAGCAGCTTATGTAATAAAACTGTCACAATAACAACAGGTGCCAATAGTGACCTACATTATTCCACACTTGTCTTTTCTAACCTGTTTTAAGTGAAAATGTAAGACATTTTGTCTTTCTAGTCCCCCACCAGCACCACCAGTCCTACTTGATTCATCTTCAGCTAGCTGCTGTTGCAGTTGGATTATGCCAACTGAGTAGTAGTTGTAGTAGTTATAGTAGTAATAATAATAACACCAATAGTAGTAGTAGTGGTAATAATGCCCCAAGTTGGAACACAAAGAGTACAAGCAACAGTATGATTGGATTGGTAAGAGAAGCCATTGAGAAGTATGCCATTAGTTTAGCTTCGGTGTAAATGAGACATGGTAGGGACATCAGCCAGAGGTAGTGGGGTAGAAAATGACTGTCACAAGATATTATGGGATTTCTCAGTCCAGACTGAAATCATGTCATTGAAGCACGAACGTCCGACCTTGTTGTTATAAATGAGGAGAGCAGCAAGTGTCAAGTTATTGGCTCTGTTGTTGCACATCATACAAGACGAGGCAGGGACTCTAAAGAAAGTGGCAATATTGATAAAAGACCAGGATCTAGCTTGGGAGCTGAAGAAACTATGAAACCTTTCAGAACTAATTCGTGTATTAATGGATTCACTTGGAACAACAATTAGAAAACTGAAACAGCACTTAGGGAGAATTGCGACCAGGATTGTAGACCGACAGATAATTACCATCATTTACTCCTAAATATTCTTTGAAAGGCTCTTGAGTTGTGAGGAAGGAGTCTTGTTTGACACCGTGCCTCAGAAACTAAATTTCCATTTTATTTTATTTTAAAACTTTTCCTTTCAATGTTTTCTAGAATTTATTGGATAAATGTCTTCTCAGACAGAAATTTCTCTTTGTTTGGTGAAATCACTAAATAGCTTATATAATATCAGAAAGTAAAGCAAACAGTTGCTGAACAAATGAACAAGAATGGGTGCTTTCTGTATAATTTGACCGTAAGCAAATGTACTGAATTAAAAGAAACCTGAATCCAATCCACGTTGGAACGACCATGTGAAACGTCCGAGTGGACAATGTTGTATATAATTTAATGCACCGTGCAAAAGTTAACTCCTCTATGAAAAAGATTTTCTGCACTGAATTAAAAAACATTAATCAAACTCTCATCAATAACGACTTTCCTAATTACATATTTGATGACCAAATTAGATGAGGCATTAGAAATATTAATATAAATAAAAAAGAACATAAAACTTCCTGAAATAATCCTAAATATATCAACCTATTATATCGTAATCAAATGCATTCTAACTATAAACAAAAAGAAAATGTTCTTTTTAAAAAAAACCCAAAAAACTTGCATAAGTACTAATATATTCCCCACTGATCCCAGTTAAAAATTAAAACTAATTATATACTATACTAAATTTAACACAACCAACTTAATTATATGCATTAACTCTTCTCTATCAACTAGTGTTTTGGCAAAAAGCAACATTGTATATCAGTTTGTGTCCTTTGGGAGATTGTATCTCTGACAAAAAAAATAAATATATGTGTTGGTTTGATGACCACAACATTATGAAGACATCTTACACTTCATTTGTCAGATACCAGTTTTATTGTACAACATCTAAAAACACATTCCTGTCCACCTTCAAAGTACAGGAAAATCTTTGTTAATAACACCAATACACTACGTCATGAAAATAATAAACAAAAACTTGAAATTCTCAAGGCCCTTTATATCAAAATCAACCAACCAATACTCAACAAAATTTATTATGAATATAGCAACAACATATTAAAATGCATATAATATATACTATAATATATAATATAATATGCCATTTTAGATTTTTACCAATTCCTGGTCAGCTCCCTTTTATTGTAAAAAAACAAACAAACCCATAACTACAACTGATAAAATTTAGAATTTCTAAAATAGTTATAACAGTGCATTTGCTTATGTTTTTAAAAATCACCATCACAACAGAATGCAGAGTTTATTGCACTTAGTATATGTTTGTCTTTGCAATTTACCACTGATAATGATCTTAGAAAGTACTTGAGTTAAAAAACAAAAAACAAACAAAACTATGGTGCCTTCCTTGATGAATTTGCTCTTAATATCAAGAAACTTATTCAATGACACCTGTTTAGATATGCTGCATATATATATATATATATATATATATATATATATATATATATATATATATATATAAAAAGAACAGTAAGATATATAATCCAGTCTTATAGATATTTTTATTTTTACAAAATAGTGCTCAATGTAAATTTACAGAGCATTAATATTATAAATTAACTTATCTAAAATGTTTTTTTCGCTACACAGTAATAACAATGTTTCAAAAATGGAAGCTAAAAGCTTTGAATTTAATTTTGTAATTAAATTAAAAACATTAGTTCCATTTCATCCTTGAGCAAATTTTGGAGTAACTTATTTTTAATTTACTGAGTTTTAAAGGCATGGCAAAGATTCATAATTCACTGTTTCCAAGGATACAGAGAAATCCACTCATCCAGACAAGGGGCGGTAGTGTGTTCATTTTCAATAACTTTTGTTGTATCAGTTATTAGTTACATTCAAAAAAGGGGTTATGTTTAGGGATGGGTAGGGATGTTTTTTTTCAACGAATTCTGACATCTGCTAAATGCATGTCGTCTGGGTTTTTTTTTTTAATTTTATTAACGGCAAAAAATTCTTAAGGCAGTTTTTCCATTTGTATACTTAAAGATTTTGGGGGGATGTTTAGGTTAGAATATGTTTTATTTAATTACAATTTTAAAAAATTTTCACTTTTAATTTTTAATAGACTATATTTCTTTTTAAAACCAAGTAAATGTATTAGGATTACTTACAGTATGTAAAATTATTTTCATATCAAGTATAAGTATGTATATTACCAAGTCACATTCTTTTAAAAATTTTATATATAAATATTATCTAAGTAAAATTTATGACAATGTCGGCAAAAATAGCTAAATTATTTCTCTGATTCATTAAACTTTTATTTTTTATAAACTATGTAATAATATAGTTTCTCATGTATGTACAAAGGATATGGGTCATTTAATGGCCTACATATTCTAGCTTTTCATATTAATTTCATTTTACTGTAGGACTTTTATTGGATTCTTTTAAGTGTTTGAAGTACTTTGAGAGAAGTGTTAAGCTTAGAATTTAGCTACAGTTTTAAAAAATGTTTAAAGTGCAAATAACATATATACTAATGCCATTTTACATTTAGAATTTTTATATACTAATGTCATTTTACATTTAGAATTTTTATATACTAATGCCATTTTACATTTATTTATATATATATATATATATATATATATATATATATATATATATATATATATATAAGTATAAAAGTGGACATGGAAGTCAGCACTTAGAGGTGACAGTCTGTTTCATGCTAGCGCAATCGTCAGGCGACTAGTGCTGTTATTTTTCTTGGCTATTTATATAAGGGTCAGTGGTGCATTATGGGTAGTCTATTTTGGCGGTTACTTTTACCGGAAGTCGCTTATTTGTTTATTTATTTATGTCAAATTATTTTGCTTGTTTTTTGTTTGTTTTTTATTTTTATTTTTATTTTTTATCTTATATATTTATTTATTTATTCTTTTATTTTGATCGGTGTTTTTGGTTAACGTAGTAAAAATTTGTTTATATAGCTTATTGTTGGTAGTCTATAATGGCCGTCATTTACCGGAAGTCGCTTGTTCGCTTATTTATTTGGGTCAAATTGTTTTGCTTGTTTTTATTTATTTTCATTTTTATTTTTTATCTTATATATTTGTTTATTTGTCATTGATTAAATCTGTTTGTTGAATTTTGGGGTGTGATGTTGTGGTTTTTTCTGACTATTATTTAGGTGGGAACAGTTTTTTAATTTATCTATTTAGGTTGGTTATCTTTATTTGGTTTTTTTGGGGGTTTTTTTGGGTTTTTTTTTTTAAACGGCTAGTTTATCGTAATCGGTTGTTAGTTTATTTATATATTTGGATGTATTAAGATCAATTTATTATACTTGTTGTTATTTATTTGTTACACTATATATTTTTGGCTTTCGGTTTTTAAGTAACGTAGTATATTATCTTTTATTAATGTTTTTTTTATTATTATTTTTATTTGTATAACAGTTATAACTTTCGTCCGTTCTTTTGTTTTGATTTTAGTTCGTATATTCTAACAGGTGTGGTTTTGTGATTTGTTTGGAGTAATTTATTTTGCTTATTTTATTGTTGTTTGTTTATATATTTATTTATTTTTCTATTTTAAGTTACGTAGTAAAAATTTGTTTTCATGTCTACATTTTGAGATTAGCTCGGATCTTTTATTTAATAATTTATTTTCATCTGGGAAGGTAATGATAGCTATTTTTTCCTCCAAGCGAAGTTTGCAAGTTTTTGATAGGTTGTTGTAGGCTGATGATTTTTTCCTTATTTTCCAAGATATTTTTGGTGTGGTGTGTGTTTTGTTTTTTATTTCCCAGATATACTTAGAAAGCATTGTGCTGTTCGCATATTTACTATTTGTGAAAGACATTTTGTGTACATAATTTCTTTGTTTCCATGGTCCTTCGGTTACTCCTATATATACTTTTTCTTCATTATCTGCTGATTTTGTCGTGGCTTGGTAGATTACGTTGTTTTGTAAACAATTACCGTTTAAGGGACATTCGTTTTTTATTCTGCAGTTGCACGTGGGTTTAATTTGTTCGTGTGGTTTGTTAATAATTTTTCTGTTGTGCTTTTTTATTATTTGTGCCATGTTCTAGGTGCAACTGTAGCTGATTTTTACTGTGTTTTTGTTGAATATTTTGTGTAGTGTGCTTGATTCCGGGAAGTGTTTGTGTAAAAGCTTGAAGAATATTTTTCCTATGTTTGTTTTTACGTTTTTGCTGTACGGTGGGTTGAACCATATGATATTTCTTTTTTTGTTGGTCTTTTTTGTGTTCTGTGGTGAGTATGTGAGTGTTGCTGGGAATCCGCTATCTTTTAGGGCTGTTTCGTAGTCTTTCTTGGCTTTGTTAAATATAGATTCATCGGAAGAATTGTCGGAAAGCCTGCTGTTAATCGATTTAGGTATCTGTTTGATTATAGAAGGCGGGTGGTTGGAGTATATATGTATGTACTGTGGTTTATCATTCAGTTTTCTGTATGGTTTGTGTGTGCCTTTTCTTAGGTTGAAGGTAACATCTAGAAAATCTACTTCGTTTAGGTTAGTTTTTATATCTATCTCGAATCCGTTACTTTTGAAAATTTTAATTATTGCTTTTCTAGTTTTATCTGTCTTTTGTTTGTTGCAGTTTCTTAAGATTATGAGACCGTCATCTCTGTAGAGCCCTGTGTCATTTCTATCTATTATTTTGCTTAGTTCGTGTAGTAAGTAAATACCTACGATTTCGCATGTTTCTGCACCGTCAAAGCTTCCCATTGTAGTGTCAAATATCCCATCTTTCTTTATCCATGCTTCTTCATGGTGAAATAATAATGATTTACGGGAGTGCTTAATGATGTCGATTTCGTTTGGTTTTATTATTATTTGTTCCTGAGCTAAGTTGATGGCCTTATCTAGTGTACGTTCTGTTATGGATGGGTAAAATTCTTTTATGTCTAATTGTAGGAAGTGGCAATTTTGTTTGTTATTTATGCTATTGAACCAGTCAATGGTTGTTTTTGTGTTTTTCCACTGGTTTTCTCCTAACTTCTTCCTAAGTTCAGAATTAATTCTTTCTAGTATTGTTTTACTTATTTTACCTAGTTCGCTTTTGGCTGGGTTTATGAGTCTGCATGCAGGGTTGGTTTTGAAATATCACACTAAAAGACCACAAGGAAAATTTCAAAACCAACCAGGGTTGGTTTTGAAATTTTCAAAACCAACCCTAGGTAAAATAGCTTCCGATGAATCTATATTTAACAAAGCCAAGAAAGACTACGAAACAGCCCTAAAAGATAGCGGATTCCCAGCAACACTCACATACTCACCACAGAACACAAAAAAGACCAACAAAAAAAGAAATATCATATGGTTCAACCCACCGTACAGCAAAAACGTAAAAACAAACATAGGAAAAATATTCTTCAAGCTTTTACACAAACACTTCCCGGAATCAAGCACACTACACAAAATATTCAACAAAAACACAGTAAAAATCAGCTACAGTTGCACCGAGAACATGGCACAAATAATAAAAAAGCACAACAGAAAAATTATTAACAAACCACACGAACAAATTAAACCCACGTGCAACTGCAGAATAAAAAACGAATGTCCCTTAAACGGTAATTGTTTACAAAACAACGTAATCTACCAAGCCACGACAAAATCAGCAGATAATGAAGAAAAAGTATATATAGGAGTAACCGAAGGACCATGGAAACAAAGAAATTATGTACACAAAATGTCTTTCACAAATAGTAAATATGCGAACAGCACAATGCTTTCTAAGTATATCTGGGAAATAAAAAACAAAACACACACCACACCAAAAATATCTTGGAAAATAAGGAAAAAATCATCAGCCTACAACAACCTATCAAAAACTTGCAAACTTCGCTTGGAGGAAAAAATAGCTATCATTACCTTCCCAGATGAAAATAAATTATTAAATAAAAGATCCGAGCTAATCTCAAAATGTAGACATGAAAACAAATTTTTACTACGTAACTTAAAATAGAAAAATAAATAAATATATAAACAAACAACAATAAAATAAGCAAAATAAATTACTCCAAACAAATCACAAAACCACACCTGTTAGAATATACGAACTAAAATCAAAACAAAAGAACGGACGAAAGTTATAACTGTTATACAAATAAAAATAATAATAAAAAAAACATTAATAAAAGATAATATACTACGTTACTTAAAAACCGAAAGCCAAAAATATATAGTGTAACAAATAAATAACAACAAGTATAATAAATTGATCTTAATACATCCAAATATATAAATAAACTAACAACCGATTACGATAAACTAGCCGTTTAAAAAAAAAACCCCAAAAAAACCCAAAAAAAAACCAAATAAAGATAACCAACCTAAATAGATAAATTAAAAAACTGTTCCCACCTAAATAATAGTCAGAAAAAACCACAACATCACACCCCAAAATTCAACAAACAGATTTAATCAATGACAAATAAACAAATATATAAGATAAAAAATAAAAATGAAAATAAATAAAAACAAGCAAAACAATTTGACCCAAATAAATAAGCGAACAAGCGACTTCCGGTAAATGACGGCCATTATAGACTACCAACAATAAGCTATATAAACAAATTTTTACTACGTTAACCAAAAACACCGATCAAAATAAAAGAATAAATAAATAAATAAATATATAAGATAAAAAATAAAAATAAAAATAAAAAACAAACAAAAAACAAGCAAAATAATTTGACATAAATAAATAAACAAATAAGCGACTTCCGGTAAAAGTAACCGCCAAAATAGACTACCCATAATGCACCACTGACCCTTATATAAATAGCCAAGAAAAATAACAGCACTAGTCGCCTGACGATTGCACTAGCATGAAACAGACTGTCACCTCTAAGTGCTGACTTCCATGTCCACTTTTATATTTACACACGCTCTATCTCTGATATTGAGCACTTTATCCCATAAATATAGCATACTTTAAGACTATATTTCTGCATATATATATATATATATATATATATATATATATATATATATATATATATATAATTTTTATTCATTGTCATAATGGAATTTTTACAAAACAAGCATTCCAATATAAGGGAGTTGACCAGGAATTGGTAGAAATGTAAAATGGCATTAGTATATATATGTCATTTGCACTTTAATATGTTGTTGCTATATTCATAATAAATTTTGTTGAGTGTTGGTTGATTCTGATATAAGAGAGGATTTGCTGTTTTTGTTTATTTTTGTAGCAATCCAGTTTTGCTTCAATTTGTGATGAATTCTTACAAGATTGCAAACATTTTTGCCTAGTACCATATAAAGCATCTGTCAATAAATACTTTGTTTGTACCTCATTGTTTCATTCCATAAATTTCATTGGATTAAATATTCTAAGAATTACTTTTAATATCTAGAAATACATGCACACTGACATGCCAAAAGTCATGAGATAAATGCCTGATATCCTGTAAGATACTCTATCTAGCCTGGCAAAATGCAGCAACCCAACACGTGGCGTATTGTCCACAGAGGTTGCTAGAAGAGCGCTCTGGAGCGATGATGAGCTGTGCCATCTTGGTAGCTGACCACACCTCTTTAATATTTGTTGATACAGGACCTTGCACACAAATAGACTTGTCAACCCTGCCCCATAAGTGTTTAATAAATAGCGGCCATACCATTCGTCAGAAGTCTCCAAGAGTCTCCTGGAACTAATTCTGAGCAGCTTGGACATAACACTGCTGGAATAACCCGTGGATGTTGGGGTCCATGAAGGGGCAAATAGTTACAAAACTGCACATATATATATATATATCTATATATATATATCTATATATATATATATATATATATATATATATATATAATGAAATTTGTCATTTCCACATCACCAAAGTTGATTTTAAGTTTACTTACAAACAACCTCTGTTTTAAAAAAAAATTAAATTCTTTACATTATTTACACCCAGACTATTGTCCTAATCTTTGTTGTTGTTATCACATTTCAGCTGTTGTGGCCTTTGGCCTTCATCAGGTGCTTATCAATCCACGTAACGTTCAGGAAATTTCAAACGGAACTTTTTATTTAATCTAGCCTGATGGATTAAAACCTTGATTTGGGCATTTGGTGACACAGTAATTGCATGTTCAGTCTCTGTGGAAATGAAGTAAGCAACAACTGAGGAGCAGTAGTACTAAATTAGAACAAGATGAGATATATCCATAAACAGGGTGAGAATGGATGGAGAACAATCTACTCCCATGGATTCAATAAAGGGTTTAGTTTGAAATGTTAAATTGTTCAACAAGCATCTGATGAAGGCTGGAGGGCATAGCAGCTGAAACATTGTGATAAGAACAACAAAGATAAGGACAATAGTCAGTGTATAAATGATAACGCATCATCTCCAAAATTCAGGCAGAAACCTCAAATTCTGTTGTTGATTTAGTGAAGTGAATGCATTTTTCATTTGTGAAGGTTTACTTTTTTATTTTTATGTTGTAAAGACAGTGCAAGATGGTAAAAAGGTTTTTAAGTGCATCTTTGAGAAATTTTGAACATTTTCTTTTATCTTATTGTAGCTGTTACATTTTGCCGATGAATCTCTCCCCCCCCCCTTAATCTTTTTACATCTCCATTGCCTACTTCACTCTTTCCAGCAAATCAATTTCACTTTTGCCTAATTTGGCTTCAGGAAATGTGCTTTTCTCACAAAAAAACACAATTATCTTAACATTCTTGTCTTACCACACATTCCACTATCTATTAAATATGTAAGCAGTCGCCAGTACTTAAGTAGATGTATGTATGATGTGTATCAAGTTGTCGGCCATAGTTTTGAACCTGGGAAGCTGAAATTTGGCATAGGGTTACATATTTTCCAGGTAAAGATCATAAGCAATGTGACTTTCTGATTGTAAATCTGAATGGTTCAAAAGGCTTTATAAATACCTCCTGGCATGTGTGTGTGTGTGTATATATATATATATATATATATATATATATATATATATATATATATATAATGCTTTTATAATTGTATAGAAATAACTGATTTTTTTTCTTGTATAAAAAACTTGAATGGGAATTGTTAGAGTTACTGTATAACTTAAATTATCTTATATAAATTAGTGTGTCTGTATATTACTAGTTTCATACCATAGGAAGCTGAAATTTAATAAGGGTACATCTTCTCAAAGCAAAGATCATTGGCTGTGTCACCTTTTCTGTGTATGTAATGAGATCAAATGTTTTCTTTTTTAATCTAAAGCTTAAATTAAGTGATTTTACAGTTTCAAGGGAATGTAATTCTTTTTACATCTTTGATTTACTTGTTATAGAATTTAGAATGAACAAACACCTAGTAAGGCTTGAAACCTTTTAAACCTGTACATGTGGGGAGTGATGCATTGTATGTGGTGCAAGAAACAGTTTGTAATTTATAATTTGTTTGAGCAGAGAAACTTTTTTTCTGGTTCTTAAAATTTAATCCAAACTAATTTATTCTGCTTGACATTGTTTCTATAACATTTTAAGCACGTCTAGGCAAAGAAGACAACATTAACATTCTTATTGTAATCTGACTTACAATGAGAAATAGAGAAGATGTGAAAACATTATGAACAATATCGGCTTTTTCTTTTTAAATCCTCAGCGATTGATGTAAACAATGAAAAAAGAAACCCATATATATTGTGTATTAAGAAAAGTAGTTCATATATAAACATTTTCTACAAAGAAAAAGAATATTTATTATTGGAAGGGAAAAACTCTTACATGGGAAAAATGCTTGTCAAATCTTTTGAGATTTTATAAAAATAAAAAAGTATACACAATATATTCTCATCTTTAGTGCCAATAAATATATTAAAGTCCTCGGTGCCAATAATGCCTTTGATGTCAGGACACTCAGATATAACCATTGAATTGTGCATTGTCGTTATGGGTTCAAGTTCTCCCAAAAGTTGCATTCTTGTAGCTGTGTGGCATTCCATGGGCGTTCATGCAGCTGTATGGCATTCCGTGGTATTGCTACTTTTTGAGAGTGACGCAAGACTTCCCCTATTCAAGTCAGTCATTCTTTTCTTATCTGAGTACACGTTGGATTAGAAAAAAATACATTCCAAAAGTTAAACAAGGTACTAAGAAACTGGAAACTACTGTTAGAAACAAGAAAAAGAGTAAGGAATTGCTATCTGATAAGTTCACCTATCACCCAGCTCAAACTCTTCCCTGGTCTTTTCAACAAGAGTAGAGGTTTATTGCTTGTTTCCTGTTTAGAATGGGGTTTCTGGTTCCTTTGAAAGTCTTTCATTCTCTTTCACTTCCATTAGCCCCTTGCGTCTTAGTGGCATTATTGCCTTGCTTGGGGGTGAATTGATTTAAAAAAAAAAAAAATATCCTCCTGATATGATAGTGAATGATAGGCAATTTCCCCACAGATGAAGAGAAAACTGGAGGTAAAAGAAATGTGGTTCTACAGAAGGATAATGAGGATTCCATGGATGGAGTGAGTATGCAACAAGAATATCTTAAAGAAAATGGTAACAAAAAGAACACTTCTACTCAGAATCTGAAAGAGACAACTGAAATTTCTTGGACTCATAATGAGGAAGGAGGGTTTGGAAAGCTTAACCCTCACTGGGCAAGGGAGAGAGAGGGCTAAGGCATTGAGCCACCTACCTGATGAACTTGTGTGAATGGATAGCGGAATGGTGGGGGTGGGGCATGAGTCTTGGTAGAGGGAGAAATACTGCTAAAGGCCATGAGAGATAGGAGGTTGTAGAGGAGAATAGGAGAGTTGTGGAGAGCCATGATCGTCCACATCCTCAAGGGACACAACACCTAGAAGTAATCAGATTTAACTGCTTTGTATTTCCCTGTGTCAAAAAATGACAATACGTACAGGGAAGGGTTCTTTTACAACGTTAATATTTTTCCCCCTCTTGTCTCCCCCATTATTTCAGCCAGTTTGTATTTTTCTGGTGTTCAGATTTTCTTGTTGGTTTAATTCTGCTTAAAAAATGGTCTGTGGCTTGTATTGCTTTTTGCTGACCCGGAAGGTGTGGCAATTTCACCATTTTTAGCCTCATTACATCTTTAACATGTTCATAAATGTCACTATAAACTCATTCCAAAGATGGGATTATTTTTTCTCTTTTTCCCATATGTGCAAACTTTGTTTATTTCCATAATCTTGCATTGCGGGGTTTTATATATAAACTATCATGTTTGGAATTATTGTCTGTCCCTTTGTTTTTTTTTCTTTTAACAAGATTATATAAGTTTGTTTTTTTTTGTTTTCTTTTTCTGCCTCTCGTAGTTGATATTAACAGCAACTCTTTTCTTTTTAAAGTGATTAGGAGCTCTTCTCCTCCTTCAAACACTAGACAACCACAAAACTGTGTGACCGTCACATTTAATTCTCTTGTTTTCTGTTTTACTAAATGTTTGGTTGACGTGTTTTTGATCTTCAGTTCCAATGGAAGATCCATCCTTCAGGGAGATGGCAGAATATGTGGAAGCCAACAAGGAGGAGTTTGGTGGCAACAGGCAGGTGACCTTGCTGGTATTCAGAGAAGGGGACCAGTTGAATTTTTTCAGAGTTGTTGATCGAGGTGATGGGACACTAACTCCTCTTTCAGAATCCCTCAGGTAAAGTTGCTTTACATGAACTTTTAATGAAGATGAATCATTAAAGGCAAAACAAACATTTCGATCTGGATTTATAAACTCTAGTGTCATAAAAATGTATGATTTCATAGGAAAGCCTATGTCACCTAATTCCCTAATTTCGATTCTTCCATCTATAAAAAAAATAGTTTTTTTCCTTTTTATTTATTTTTTTTTTACTTTGTTTTTTATTTTACTTTTTTTACTTTTTTTTTTTTTTAGTTTTTGCTGTTTTTTTTGTTTTTATTTATTTTTTAGTTTTTTTTTTAGTTTTTACTTTTTTTTAAAATTTTTACTTTTTACTGTCATGCCCATCAGATTAATGTCAAATAAAGTCTACATTTGACCAAGTTTAAGATTTGGCTTCCTTACTTAACATCGGTTCAACAAATCTGTAACATAATGAGTAGAAAAAAAAAAATGATTATTTTACACAACAACTATTTTTCAACATAATATCCTTTTTTCATTGCATTTAAACCAATACTGCTGGCTGGACTCTCCCGTCATTTTCTACGTATGAGGGTCAAGCAACTCGGTTCCAAGAAACCAACAGCCAGACTCCTGCACATATGATTTGTTGATTGTAGTGGTAAAGGCTTTGTTCAGAACCAACCACATTTTAGGAAGAGCTGAATATGGAGACCTGCTGCACCGTGTGCCACAAGGTCCCCAAACGACCCTCTGCAGGTTTTGAATTCAGAGTTGTCCTTCTCCCAGACTAGTTGCCATCTAAGGCTATAGAATCCAGTCTGTCCTCTTTATTAATCATGCAGATGATTAAATTGAAAATTTCAGTTAAGTTTATTTAATAAATGTCAGGCTCTAGACTTAATGAGGCACACTTGTGTGAGTCTATATGCAAGAGGCACTGCTGAAACATTATCAGCCCAGCTCACTTACCAAAATCCTATCAAATGACCAAACATTATTTTAGAATCCCTTTTTGGTCAGCCTGAGAACTTTTTTAATGTATGTATGTATATGTGAACTTACAATACATTCCAAGATTAGAAACTAGTAAACGGTTTACTTTCTCTGTTCATCTTCATCACAAATGCAAGTGGGCATGCTTGTAGTGTAGCAGTTATTAGTGTGGAAAGTGGGGTATCAATGAATTAAGTTCAAATTATGGATGACATTCAGTTTTGCACAAATTCCCCCGGGAATGGCATGAACACCCCCTGCCTATGGGTTAAATAAACAGGACAGACTAGGCTCTCTAGCCTCGGTTGATAATCAGTCAGAGAACAACAAATCTGTATTTAAAACAGGTGAGGTGCTAGTAACTCCATCCTATAAAACCTACATGCTACTGAGATCACAGCAGCCATTACTCCTCATGTCATGGCCCTTCAATACACCAGTGTAGTTTTTTTATCTTTTTTTTTCTCCAGGTCATTTCCAAATCAGTAATTTAAGTAAGTCTCACTATATTGAAGTCAGTATCATGGGGAAAGGTTTATACCAAGAACAAAAAAAGTTTTAATTTGATTTTTTTTTTTTTTTTTTGCTTTGATTTTTGGCAGTCATAGTAAAAAAAAAAATAAAAAAACAAAAAAAAAAAAAATTCTAAAAACGTTCTCTTTTTCTAACGTTTTTCTTGTGCAAAAGAGTCCTTATTTAACTTTCTGTTGTATTATTAAAGGTGGATTTATCGCTTTTCTGAAATGGTGTTTTCAGAGTAGGCTTTTAAATGAGATAAAACAGCCTATAAATTACCTTCTCCCTACCCCTGTCTCATCCACTCCGAAAATGGTATCCAATGTGTTTACGTTATTATGGTTATTTACTCTGTTTAGTTTGGCATAAGGCCACTGTCTTGGGTGGGACAATGAACTACATCCGGGTCCTCGGTGGGACAATGAACTGTGTCCGGTGGCGGGTCCTCTGATCAGGAGGTTTTGAGGAGCGTGGAACCACCTCTTAATTGCTGGCGTTCCCAGGTCCACCCTGACCTGGGGTGGTGACAACCAAACTTGTGTAAAAATAGGTTTTAATACCAGAAGTAATTTGTAATAAAAAAAAAACTATTACTAGCAATAATTTTTGAAGGAGAAATTATCAGCAATACTTAAAAAAAAAAAAAAAAAAAGTACTAGCGATACAAACAGCTATACATTCTTTGAAAAAAATATTACCAGCTATAGATTTCTTCATGGAAGAGTATTCCCAGAAGTGAATTTTTGAAGAAAAACATATTGCCAGCAATAAAAATTTTGTCAGCATTGAATAACCCATTGAGGTTGATATGCTGTAAAACAAAACAAACCAAAAAGCATAAGGCCATGAGCAGTGAGACACATTCTGGTCTGTGAGGTAAGCTTGTTAAGTGTTGTTCTACAGTAAGCGCCTTTTACAGCTCAGTGGTTGGTGGCAGGAAGCACCAACACAGCTCAGATAGGCCTATCAAGAAGACCCGCATTACATCTCTCTGACCACAGCTCAATTACGACTCATTTAAACATACATGTAAACCTACCAAACTTCATCCGCAACTTACTCATAGAAAATGCAACTATAATAGCCTCATCAACATGTGTGCGTGTGTGTTAAAATAATAATAATAATAATGGAAGCATTGATATAAAAAAAATTTTAATAAAGCCAACATTCAATAACATCGACTATAAACATGGTCACTATGTGCGGAATGTGTTTAGAAAATAAAAACATTCTAATAACTCTAGATACATACATAAAAATCTGCACATCAGTTAGAATTAAAAATAAAAAGATCCTTGATAATGGCTAATAGAATAGCCAAAATACTCACATATAAAATATTCAATTTTACACACTTTATATCCAGAAAAGAAAAAACTTATATGAACACAAAAATTAACTAAAAACCTTAAATGTAATTTATCAGTCATCTTTAATAAAACTTATATATAATTGTGTGTGTGTGTGTGTGTGTGTGTTAAGCATGCTACTAGATTGGCAACTAGGTTTCACCATTTTACTGTTGAACTAGCGGGATGCAATTGTCATTTCTACTCTAACAGTTTCTTTCCTCACACTTCTCACCTGTGGAACTCCTTTCTGATTTCTTACTTTCCTGCCACCTACAATCTTCAAAAATGTAAATGCAACATCAATTGCTATCTTCTGTCTTCTAGAACCCTATTCATCTTTTGTTCTTTTCCTTACTTCTCACTAATATATATATATATATATATATATATATTTTGAATTGGACAATTTATTTAAAGACATTTATAATATGTTTAACGTTCTTTTTATAGATACAAGTATTTAAGCAAATGCTCTGTTTTTTATAATAAACCGTATTAAATAACATTTACCAGCCTGAATGTCCGAGAAATTTTCATAGAACATGTTTCGGAGAATGAAAATTTTCTATGAAAATTTCTCGGACATTCAGGCTGGTAAATGTTATTTAATACTGTTTATTCTAAAAAACAGAGCATTTGCTTAAATACTTGTATCTATAAAAAGAACGTTAAACATATTATATATGTGTGTGTGTGTGTGTGTGTGTAGGCATAAGAATGAACACTGACAGTCCCCATGCAGTGTTGATTTCTATTTCTGCATTGACTGTATCTGCAAATACTCTGTCTCCATTGAGCAGTCTTCCTCCATAAACATAGTAAATTTTATATTTTCCTTGATCAGTAGCAGAACTCTGAACTCTGCAATGGTGACTTGAAAAAAAAATGTTTATTTCATTAGTGCCTGCACTCAATCTGTGATTTTTTATATATATAAATATATATATATATATATATATACACACACCCACACACAGTATCTGTCAAAACTGACTTCTGTTAAGTATTTTATTGCAATGTTTTATTTCCGAACATTGTACTTATCAAATTCAAACTGTCTTGTAAATTGGTTGAGAAACTGCATTATTTCAAACTTGGTCCTCTTGGAGAAATTACTTTGAAATTGTTTTCATCACTCTTCATTTGATGATGAAATAGATTTTGCTTGTTCCTTGAGAATATTGACAAAGACATGTTAGAAAGACCACAAAGGCTACTTTACATTTGGAGCTTTTTAAGTAGTGCTTCATATATCAGATTTAATTCTAAATAAAGTTTGATTGCTAAGTTAAAAACAATTTTTAAAAAATTTTAATTCTGAACTTGATCCATTTGTAAGTCGTGTGCGTTCATCTGTGGATGCCTTTACAATTGAAATTTGTTAAAGAAATCATTTTCAACCTTGTATTGATAAATGTACATGGATTGTTCAGCACTTCATGATGAATTCAGTTTCTAGTTAGCTTTGTACAAGTTGTTATTGCCTTTAGTCACAGTTGGCTTTGAAATCTCAGCAGGTTTTTCAAGACAACTATAATTTATGGCTTTGAAAGAGTTCAGGGTGACTCTTTCTTACCTCTCTCTCTCTCTCTCTCTCTCTCTAACATTCAGAAATTAGTCAAATATTTTCCAAGTAATTTTCTTTTAGTAAGTGAGGAACTGGCACACATGATACTGAAATTGTTGTACCAAATAGGTAAATTTAAACAGAGGTGTTTGTCAAATGTCAACTTGTTTCATGGCTTATTGACTTCTGAAATCTAACAACATATTCAAAATGATCTGCTTCATAAAGCCTGGCCTATTTGAATTATCTTTTGTTCATTCAAACAATATATTCTCTTTGGCTGAAATTATTTGCAGCGACATTACTCTGTTTATAAAACTCCTGTCTATCTGTACAAGCCTTGTTTTGTCTCAACTTGTATCTGAATTAATAATGACAACACAAATTAAGGTTTTAAAATGTATATGCATACACGGATTACTACAAATGTCACTCACCTCCATAACAAAATAACGTCTCTAAATAAAATTGGGACATAGTCCTACTCTCTTTTTGACCTGCCCTTCTTTCTTTTTAAGCAACAGCACACCTCTTGGAGCAAATGAAAATATCACGGCACACTTAGCAACATTTTCAAAGGGCATACATTTAAATGTTATGAAATAAAACCATAGATTTTGATAAAATGCACATACGAATATGAACTTACTTTATTTCAATGTTTCTATTCAACTATTTGTGCAGGTTATTTAGTGCCTGGCGTTTTTTTTTTTTTTTTTGTGATTTCTTCAATGTTTGGTCGAATGTGCAATAAGCAGGCCCTCTTTTCTTCTTCAGTTGAGCATAGTCTTTTTCGCTTCTTATTTTTGATGCTATTTACGGATGAGAAGCCTAATTCGCATTGCAATAAAACTGATAAAGCCTTTTTAGCAAATGTGGGATATTCCTTTTGTATTGACATCCCAAATGTCTCTATGGGTGCCATCAAATGTTTTATTTTGAGCCACCAATCACCAGAAATAGCAGCCAGTTCTTCTTCACATAACTGAAGTCCAATATTACAAGCAACATTTATGAAGGGAATTTAAAACTATATATACGCTCTCATATATATATATATATATATATATATATATATATATATATAGGCGAATTGAGAATCACTGTTCTAACAAGTAACACTTAATTAAAATTATTTGATGAAACATGGCTGTACCTGAAAATCTTTGTTTTCTTTATATATATATATTTGTCCTTTGTAGAGTTTTTCGCTTGAAATTTAAATATTTCTGTCTCAAACAAGTCTTGTTTTAACACTAGTTCCTCTGCCCCATCCAAAACAAATGGCTCCAATATTTTGTAGTTACATCAGTGCATGAGTTGTATAGGATTTTTTATCTAGACAAGTAATTCTATTGCTGAATGCAAGAAAGAATTTTCTATTATAAATCATTAAAAGTAAAAAAAAAAAAATCTCTAAGAAAGCAAACACAAAACAAAGGAAATAAAAATCAACATATTAGCTACCTAATCTCCCCTACTTACTAATAAGTGATTACTGGCATAAAGTAATGCCTCCAGTTATCATAATCATTTCATTCTGTCAAATAAGGGAGATAAGGATGTGTGACCAGTAAATATATAGTCACATAGATTTTTTTCCTTGCTGAAAATAATTTTTTTTTTTATAAATTCCATGGTAACTTAAGATTTGTTACAAAAACAAACATTTTAGGAAATATATATGACCTTTATGTGTTAAAAAAAAAATTAAGCACACAGTTTAGATGTGTTTTTCTGTTTTTAATCAGGCAAAAAGCAATAACTTTTTTTTACAATGCATTAATTTCTAACTTTTATGACTAGATATTAGCAATGAATTTATTGATAAGAACAAACCACAGTCATCCACCATTTGCTCTTTCCCTCTTTCTCTTTCCCTCTTTCTCTTAACAGCAGTTAATCCGTATTTATTGCATAAAAGAGAATTTATATGTTAAATATATTAAACATTTTTGTCTATATAAATTTGCCGTGATATCTTTCATTTCGATCCTATTAAGTTTTGTTATCCTAGCTGCTGACTGTTGCTGTCACATCAAAACACTTTTAGTCATACGTCACCTTTTGAACTGATTACAAGTTGGCTAATCAGGTTTTGCTATGAATCTGACATTCTATCTGCATTGGTTGATTACTTAAATATAATCTCAATTTACAGATTACTAACAATCATTTCTTTTTATATTAACCTATATTCATTTTTTTTGTCTTCTATTTAATATCTCTGTCCGTGTCTTCCAACTTATTTCGAAGTATGTTTCTATTTTCATGTATGGATGATCAAGTGGCTTGAACAGGAGACCAGGGTTCAAATCTCACTCTTGTTCAAGGAGTTAACTTTTTCACGATATCGGCCTGGGGAGATGATCCTAGTGGGCAGCACCATTGGGAAACCCTTGAAAACCATAGCATGGGTTAACCCAAGCCTTGTGAGTGAAATTGGGTAAAGAAAACTGTTCAGATTCCATTGATGGTTGTGTTAGCATGAAGTCATAAGTCATCGTGACTGAGCATTTGGGTGTACTGGCCTTTGCTCAAACTGTTGATGGCAGATTAGGTACTCTCACCTAGAAACTGTAACTAAGAAACACTCCCTATACTGCATAATTGCAGTATAAAGCATGAGTGTGCTCTAAGGGTGTTAAAGAGGTGCAAATGTGCCTGAGCAGTTGTCTGCAATAAGGATTATCTAGCTATCCTAGTAGACTCCATAGTCTCCCGAGACTAATGAATGCTTACATGCCTGTATTTGTAACTAGAAAACTTTCTTATTTGGCAAATATGTATCTCCTTGTATCTGCAAAAAGCTCCAAATAAAAGTTTCTGTGGATTTTTGCAAAACTGTGACACGTTTGTTTTTGAATTCTTTGTGTTCTTTCACTTCATGAAAACATCATCGAATGATTTTGTAAACGCCCCTCTCCCAGGATATCTTTGCTAATTTTCTCTTGAGTCTGTTCTAAATACTTACACCAGTGTTTCTTGGCAACTGTCCATCTTCTTGTCTGAACAGACATTTTGAAATTCCAGAAACTTCCAAGTTATGTGCTGGCTAGAGAATGAATCCTAACAACTTGTAAGAGAGATGGCAAGATATCAACGCTAGTTTGTATTGGTCTAAGATGGAATTGATGAGGAAACACAAATGTTGCGTGTCTATGCATAAATTACCTATCTGTGTTTGATACACACACACACACGCACGCATATATAAAATGAATGGGCAAAACCACAAGTCCTACCTTTTGATTTCAGTTAGCATTAGAAGAACTCTGTTGTAAGAGTACGAAATATAATTCCTAATGAAATTATAGAAGTTATTTTAAAATTATTAATAGATCAATGTTATAGTTCTTGTTAATATTCTACTTGGATGAGGACACAGCAAAAAAAACTTATGCAAGGTAAAAAGAAATCTTGCCCCAAGTAAACGGCAACACCTGCTGCTGCTGCATATTTTTCTTCTTTTTTTTTTCTTCTAACATTCTGTACAAATTAGTTTTCAATTTGCTTATTGAAAACCCAAATCCCATAACTTATTTATTAGTAGCAACTTATTTGCCAGCCAATTGTTAATGCTGTGACTTTAGGCCTGCCTGAATTGAACTGTTTGTAATGAAGTTTAAATTTACAAAAACAATGAATAATGAATCTCGGTTAGAAATATTTTGTTTATGTTCTACAAATAGTTTGTATCAAAAAATTCCTATTTGAAATCATTTTTTTATTACATCATTTTGCATAGTCCTATGGAATTAAAATCATTCTCCCTTTTCTTTTTGACAGAGACCTGCTTTCTCATTAGATTGGAAAAACAAATTAGGAAAATTGTTTTTTCTTTTATTATGGGGGTATAATGAGAGAGAGCTATGGAAGACAGATTTATTCTCCCCATTTGTATTTCCCCTATTATGGGCATTATATCCATAATATAATAACACTAATTCACCGACAGATCGGAATGGCTGAAAGGAAAAAGAATGAAAAACATGCATGATTATCAGGGTGACTTTTATACGACTAAAATACACATGTCCCACACAGAGAATAATATATCACATATATCTAAACAGCAAAGCAGAGTGTAAGGAGAAACAAAAAGGAAGGGTCTTAAATATAATATGGAGATACTCCTCTGTCTGGCGAAGCCATGTTTATGGACACCAGATTCAAAAGGGCTGGATTCATTTATATCCCAGTTAAGGACATATTCCACAAATGAGAATCAGCGAGTCTTGGGTTTTCTTAAATGGAGGACTGTGAGCTGGAGTTACTTTCTATATCTGGGGAAGATATATTTCAAAAGGGAAATGACACCATATGCTTGTAAGCTGCTGGGGAAGGTAGATTTAGCCTCTGCCTGGGCTAAAGAAAGCCACGTTTTGGTTTTGCTGCTGTAAAAAAAAAAAAAAAAATTGAAATTAACTGCCACTATTGTCACTGTACGGAGTGACTTCACTAAGCGGTCCATCAAGTGATCCACACAACTTATGTCAACGAAAGGGAGATGATTGCCTTCTATATCGCTACAGGGGCCTAACTAAAATGTAGACATTATTTTGTTGTTTTCTTATGTATCTAACTTTTTTTTTATGCTAAAGTCTAAAGTTAAACTTATCTGTAAATACATTAATAATTCTTGTTGATTAGGAAAAATGATCCGTTTCGTCTAACAAAGCCCACAGCAAAACTTTGATGTGGTTTCAAATATGTTAGTCATAACCAGCATTATGCCTTTTTTTCTCTCTCCTTTTTTTTTTCTCTCTCTCTTTTTTTTCTCTCTCTTCTTTTTTTTCTCTCTCTTCTTTTTTTTCTCTCTCTTCTTTTTTTTTCTCTCTTCTTTTTTTTCTCTCTCTTCTTTTTTTCTCTCTTCTTTTTTTTTTCTCTTCTTTTTTTTTCTCTCTTCTTTTTTTTTCTCTCTTCTTTTTTTTTCTCTTCTTTTTTTCTCTCTTCTTTTTTTTCTCTCTTCTTTTTTTTTCTCTCTTCTTTTTTTTTCTCTCTTCTTTTTTTTTCTCTCTTCTTTTTTTTTCTCTCTTCTTTTTTTTTCTCTCTTCTTTTTTTTTCTCTCTTCTTTTTTTTTCTCTCTTCTTTTTTCTCTCTTCTTTTTTTTTTTTTTTTTTTTTTTAACAAAAACAACAACAATAAACATTTAGCAGAATGTAAGATTTTATTTAAATGTTGAGCAGAACACAGCCTGGATCATGTACATACGATTTTCCTTTCACATTGGTTTTTTTTTTTTTTTCAAACTGATAATTCTTATCAAATTAAAAGTTGAAATGGTGTTTTTTTTTTTTTTTGTTTTTTTCCATTTCCTTGTCTAATTCCTAAATTGTAAGAATGTACAAATGTACTGAAATTCTCTGAGGTTTGCAAGTTTAACTATTATCTGTCGGTCCTTTCCTGATAATTTTAATGTGCATGACTAATTTTTTATATGACCTGTTGGATACAATGGGTTGAATTGAATATTTGATATTTTTCATTATGTCAAAGAAACTATGCAGGCTATTTACCTGCAGTCTGTTTTTTTTTTCTCTTAGTTTCAGTGAATGAATGTTTGTTATTATCCACAGTGGGACGTCTGTGTACAATTTGAATGAAGAGGACGAAGAGGAAGAGGAGGACGTTCTTGCCAGAGAAAAAGTTGATGAGAACAATAAACTTAAAGAGAAAGTGCAAGAACTTCGACTCCGAATGGAGCATCTCAATTTGAATAAAAAGGTATGACCATTACTTACGTATGTCATTCCTTTATTCTTTCTCTTATGAATTGTTTGGTGTGCAAAAACAAAATTCCTATTTCAGTATTAAAATATTTTACTTTGTACGTTATGGCACAAACCTCCAGTGAAAATGTTTTCCTTTTAATACAAATTAAATTTAAATTTGAACAAGCAAATGACTCCTATAGAAAATATAGGAGAAGAAAGCCAGAAGATGGAGGTCACATCAGCAAGATCATTGAGTAATATTGAAATGCATAAATTTTCTCAACAAATTATAACAATGATTGAAAACCAATCATTTTCTTAGAAAAAAATGTGACATGCAGCAAGGCACAGGTAACTCATCTAGTACACACACACACACACACACACACACACACACACACACACATATATATACATATAATTTTAATAAGACTTGAAGCCAAGCTGCAGACAAACTTTTCCACCATCATCCTGAAAAAAAAGTTTAAACTGTCCCAAAATAAATTTTTACTTTCTTTAATAACAGAAACAAACACTGTTAAAAAAAAGTTAAACATTTAAAAATGAATAAATGCAAAAACAAATTAGTTAAATGAAGTCACATTTTGATATAAAAAAATAGAAATATCTAAATTTAAGTCCATCAACCTTCATTTTTTTTCATTTGGATTTCATTCACCAGCAGAAAATGTAGTGCTTCCGTTTTGTGTATGTATGTACGTTTTACATTTATGCTACGACTGTTATTGGAAAATAAGGTTGTTTTATTTTATTTTAAAGAAATGAGTTGCTTCAAGAATGAATATAATAGTATCGTAATAAAATGGTTCTCATTCCAACAACATTGCAAACATAACCAAAACATTGCAAATTAAGATTTCATAAATCATGAGACAGTATTTGTCTTCAGCCACAATGTGTAGGTTTCTTTGATTTCTTGTATCGTTTTAAGATTTGTATTGAATAAGATCAATCTTTTCACAGAAAGCAATTTTTAGCAAGCAGTCTTTGAGGAAACAGGCTTTTCAGTACAACCATTGTTTTATGTTTTCTACATATCTACTGCCATTCTTCTTTTCTCACACCTTACTCCTCTTTATGATTCTTCAATCCTTTTCCTTCCGCCACCTCTGTCAACAGCACCACCACCACCATTCTTCTCTTCTCACACCTTACTCCTCTTTATGATTCTTCAATCCTTTTCCTTCCGCCACCTCTGTCAACAGCACCACCACCACCATTCTTCTCTTCTCACACCTTACTCCTCTTTATGATTCTTCAATCCTTTTCCTTCCGCCACCTCTGTAAACAGCACCACCACCACCATTCTTCTCTTCTCACACCTTACTCCTCTTCATGATTCTTCAATCCTTTTCCTTCCGCCACCTCTGTCAACAGCACCACCACCACCATTCTTCTCTTCTCACACCTTACTCCTCTTTATGATTCTTCAATCCTTTTCCTTCCACCACCTCTCTCACCAGCACCACCATTCTTCTCTTCTCACACCTTACTCCTCTTTATGATTCTTCAATCCTTTTCCTTCCACCACCTCTCTCACCAGCACCACCACCACCATTCTTCTCTTCTCACACCTTACTCCTCTTTATGATTCTTCAATCCTTTTCCTTCCGCCACCTCTGTCAACAGCACCACCACCACCATTCTTCTCTTCTCACACCTTACTCCTCTTTATGATTCTTCAATCCTTTTCCTTCCGCCACCTCTCTCACCAGCACCACCACCACCATTCTTCTCTTCTCACACCTTACTCCTCTTTATGATTCTTCAATCCTTTTCCTTCCACTACCTCTGTCAACAGCACCACCACCACCATTCTTCTCTTCTCACACCTTACTCCTCTTTATGATTCTTCAATCCTTTTCCTTCCGCCACCTCTGTCACCAGCACCACCACCACCATTCTTCTCTTCTCACACCTTACTCCTCTTTATGATTCTTCAATCCTTTTCCTTCCGCCACCTCTCTCACCAGCACCACCACCACCATTCTTCTCTTCTCACACCTTACTCCTCTTTATGATTCTTCAATCCTTTTCCTTCCGCCACCTCTGTCAACAGCACCACCACCACCATTCTTCTCTTCTCACACCTTACTCCTCTTTATGATTCTTCAATCCTTTTCCTTCCACTACCTCTGTCAACAGCACCACCACCACCATTCTTCTTTTCTCACACCTTACTCCTCTTTATGATTCTTCAATCCTTTTCCTTCCGCCACCTCTGTCAACAGCACCACCACCACCATTCTTCTCTTCTCACACCTTACTCCTCTTTATGATTCTTCAATCCTTTTCCTTCCACCACCTCTGTCACCAGCACCACCATTCTTCTCTTCTCACACCTTACTCCTCTTTATGATTCTTCAATCCTTTTCCTTCCACCACCTCTCTCACCAGCACCACCACCACCATTCTTCTCTTCTCACACCTTACTCCTCTTTATGATTCTTCAATCCTTTTCCTTCCACCACCTCTGTCAACAGCACCACCACCACCATTCTTCTCTTCTCACACCTTACTCCTCTTTATGATTCTTCAATCCTTTTCCTTCCACCACCTCTGTCACCAGCACCACCATTCTTCTCTTCTCACACCTTACTCCTCTTTATGATTCTTCAATCCTTTTCCTTCCACCACCTCTCTCACCAGCACCACCACCACCATTCTTCTCTTCTCACACCTTACTCCTCTTTATGATTCTTCCATCCTTTTCCTTCCACCACCTCTGTCACCAGCACCACCACCACCATTCTTCTCTTCTCACACCTTACTCCTCTTTATGATTCTTCAATCCTTTTCCTTCCACCACCTCTGTCACCAGCACCACCATTCTTCTCTTCTCACACCTTACTCCTCTTCATGATTCTTCAATCGTCTTCTTTTATCTTCTTTCATTACTTTTACTGCCAACTTCCAGGCGTTTTCACTTGATGTTTTTCCTTTCTGATAACTAGAGCTAAAAATGTTTATTCTCCAGGCAGGAATTTCCAACAATTGTCATTCACTTGTTAGAAAGTTTAGCAATATGTCAATGGATTTGATTTTTGTTTCCACTTCTCCCTGATTATTGTGAAATATGTTTTCACTGCTCTTGACGGATATTTGCATCAGCAAGGTGAGATGATGAGCATCTCTTTCTTTATTCACAAAAAGATGAATCAACTTTTTCAAACTGATGAATGCAAAACTGGATCTGATAAAAGCTGGTCGATGCACACTCTTGCTCATTAATCACTAACGCCCAATGCATTGCTTCTTCATGAGCATGTTGTTATGCACTTTCTTTATCCTGGGGTTTACTTTCTTTTGAATTAGGCCCTGTGGTCCCTTTCTTTGGACTTCTTTTCAGAAATTACATCTTCAGTTAAGTGAGGGCAACAATACTTGACCGAAATGACATTTTGCATTTTTTGATGTCTGTAATGGTATTCTTTGTCTTGGAATGGTCTTCTTGCAATTATCCATTTGTTAAAGGATCAAACACACAGAAGAGTGACGACTCGTTCTTCTTCTCACTGGATTATATTGGTAAGCCTTAGATTAATTCCAGGTTCGGATTTCCCCTCTTTCATTTAGTATCTGCTTTCATTTTGTCAGTAACGTTCCTTAAAGCCTATTGTGCCACATTGGCTGCTAAAGAATCCTTTTGGGACCAGAGCACATTTCTCAGTCATCTATTAAAGAAAAATGGCTTACAAGATCAGTGTTCTTGCTGCCATCTTTCCTTCTTGACAACAATCAAATCCTTGTAAAATCTTTTTTGTTTCCCATGCTCATCTTGATATTTTTTTTTTTGTTTACAGCCAGTGTCGCAGCAACCTCCTCTCCATCTCCCCCAACCTCCAAGTGTGGGTGTACCTTCCAGCCGTCCGATTCGGCGCCAGCAGGTCTCCAGCAGCGGCACAAGCTTACTCAACAGGAATCCTCTTCTTCCTCCTGTCGGTCAGACCTTTTCCAATTCCAACACTAATGTTGGTCAGATCTCCGAGTTGTTACCCTGTCTTAGTTTGCCTGCATCCCGAAAGTCACTCGTTGCAGGATCAGTCCCGGTTCCAAAAAATGAACTGGGGAAAACTCTGGTGAGCGAGGAGTGTGACAACAAGGACAAGGCCTCTCCTGACCAAAAAGAGGCTCGGCAGTTTCTACCCTCGGAAAATGTTCTACAGAGCGGCATCAAATACAAAATTCTGAGCCGATTGAAAACAGACCAGCCATCAAATGTAACCAAGGATGATACCTCGTACTGCGGAAGCAGACTGGTCAAGAGTTTTGAGTCATTAGATCGAAAAGTGTCCAGTGCCACAGCAGTGTCCAACGAACGGCTCAATGAGTTTATGGATAATGTAGAACTTACCTCGGCAGGAAAAAACCATCTTCCGAATTATCTGAAACCTGAGACGCTCGGCCATGTCTCTTGTGATACAGTTTCCCACTCTGTTAAGAGCCCCCAAAAATCCACGCAAACATTCTCCTCGGCAGTTGCCTCCTCAACTGAAGGTGGTGCCGACACATTGAGTGTTAGGGATTATAGCAATCATAAATTAGTTACAAAGAAAGTGCCGCCAGATCCTTGTGGATTGGTTTCTTCCAAGCTGAAGAAACGTCAAGACCAGTTCATCCACAATTTGAGGGATGCCCTGTGTGACCCTACTACAGGTCAGGGGAGGGTTACTTCAAGTAAGGAGATGCCCCGGTCTCCAGAAACTGTCCGTAGACCCCCAACTACTTCGTCTCACTGTGATTGGAAGAAAGACTTTGCCCTGGAAAGCTTGAGTAGTAGTGAAGCTTATGCTGTGACAGGAATGCTTCGGCAAGCTTCTCTGGAAAGAATTGGATCTTCCCATATTGGGAATTTCATACATTCAAGTACCAAAAGTAAATTTTCTGCTGGTAATTTGAACAACAATTTCGAGGGCCCAGTTTCCAATCCAGATCGGAGAATAGTGGTAAGTAAAATATGCAATAATTTGTTTTCTTTGAAATTTGAATTTTGCTTTTTAGCAGTGTGTCTGTGTTTATTGTATGATACCATGGACACCCACATAGAAAGGGTAGAGGTGGTTTTATCTCGATCTGAAGTGTCTGTATTTGATAGCTAGCAGATAATTCCTTTTGAAGTTTGGTCTTTTAAGTGGTATCAACTTTGAATGAATAAGAACTGGGAAGTAAAGTAGTGTATGAAGAATTTTGGTGGGTACCAAGTGACAACAAAACCAGAAATAGTGTATCTGGGTGCTGGTCTATATTAACAGTCATGCTTGGAATTGAAGTCAGTTCTGGTCCGCCCTTGGTACTGATGCTGTCCATTCATATTGCCAGCCACATGTCTGGATGAGCAGACAGGTAAGGAGATCCATTTAGCAGAAGTTGTCCAGTGTCAGTTGATCAGGTGAAGCACATATGATGTGGCGTTTGTCTTTCATCATGTTAACTTGTGAGCATGCAGTGGGCCCTTTCCCAGTGCACACCAATGAGATAGAGAATTGAAATGCAACATGGAGGTAATCACTGGCTGGTTGGTGAAAGGCTTGGGTGAGGGTAGTGTTCTATGTCTACAGTTACTATTTGGGTAAAAACAATATTTGCAAAAATGCATGGATTAGTCTCCAAATCTCAGTGTTAACAAAATGTTTTTACTTGTAAAATCTCAGATAACCTAAAAGAGTTAAGCTCTAAATGAATGGACAAATGTTTTAGTTTGGGGATTTTTTTTATTTATATTTTTTTCTTAATTTTCTTTTTGCTAAACATGTCCGTTTCAAATGCCACACTAAGAATGCCTCTACTTCTGTGGATGCTATGCACAAGTGCTCCAGACATCATGAAGAATACACAGATTTGATATTTTGAATGTTTTTACCCCCCCCCCCTTTTTTTAACGCTTCCAAATTTGAAGAAACTTTTTTGACAATGGACACAGAGCAAATTTACAGAAGAAGAAAAAAAAAAAGAAAGACAAAAAAAATCAATTTCAAGACAAATCCATTTTTTTCTACCATCTCTTTACATTTCTCATTGTGTCTGTCTATCTGTCTTTCTCTCTCTCTCCACATGTTGGTCTGGTCTCTTTTCTACAATTGACCTCTCCACCCACATTGTGTATTTTTGATTTGAGAAAGTCCCTTTAGTGGATATGATCGAAACGTCCATAAGTTGAGGTTGTTTTTTTTGTTTTTTTTTGTTTTTTTTTGTTTTTTTGTTCACAAGAAAAGAAAACTATTGATTGCCAAAGGGATGAGAACTTTTCTTGTTTAAAAGTATTGAAACACTGCATTTATTCAATCACAGATACAGCATTGAATTAACGCTTGGATTATCAAAGTGGAAAAGGCGCACAGATTGTATGTATGATCTTATGTCCGTCTCTTGCCATTTTCTTGCTGCCTAAAAGTCTTTGGAGGAAAACCGAAAGATTTATTCTGATTTGAATTCCTACAGGCAACCAAATAATATAACCAGATTTAGTCGTAGAGACTTTTATTAACATTTATAAAATAATAATAATAATAATACATAAAATAACAGCAAAGCTTGATGACTCATGAAAGTGTCACTTTGTCTCCCAAAGCAAAATAAACATCTTTTTGTTTTCGTGTTCATCCTGTCTGGTTTTCCACACGTCAAGAGTTCTTTTTCATGCCCGAGAAAAATCTGGTGTTATACAGCTCTCTTAGTCCCGGACCCACACTGACTTTTGGCTAACACCTGCCCACTATCGTTCATTTGCAAATTTTATCAGCACCCCCTACTCTAAGTAAAATGTCTTTTTACTGCACCACATGCAACCAACTGTGGGTTTCTTGTCAGTCTTGACCCGATTCTCCATCAGTTTTGATTCTTAATGTTTTTTTTTACTTTTTTTTCTTTCTTCAGTCTTCCCACATTCATAGAATAACGTCTGGTCATGATAGCCACAGTAATTTGACATCCCCAGCCAATGTCCACCACCGACTGCCTCCTGTGAAACCAAAAAAGCAACCTGCAAAACGCTGTCTGACTTGCAGCAAGAAAACTGGAATTGCGTCCAGCTATACATGCAGGTCAGTAGACAAAAGCTGAAAATTGGGAACTTGTTTATTCTCTGTCATGTGGTTGGTTGGTTGGTTTTGGTTTTGGTTTTTTGTTATGTAAGGTAAATTCTTTTAATGCTTTCTAATCTCTGCCATATAAATTGGCATCATAGTAACCATGAGTTGAAAAATCAAATTGATGTACCAACTTTTTAATTCTTGCCAAATAGTAAGCAGGTAAAATAATGAAATTTATAAAGTACACAAGCAATTCACTTGGGTGATTACCTACCTCAGAAGTAGCTATATCCATTGCTACTCTAACAGGAGAGAGTTATGGAAGAAAGATTTATTCTCCCAATTATTTCCCCCATTATGGGCATTATTATATTTGTGATATAATAACCGTGTACTTCATGGAAGGAACAGAATGGCTAAAAGGAAAAGGAATGACAAACAAGCTTTTTTCTCAGAGACCTTTATACCACTACAACATACAAAAAATATATGTACATATATACAAATGTCCCATGCAGAGAACAATATATCACAGCAAAGTAGAGTGTAAGGAGTAACAAAAAGTAAGGGTCTTGCATATAATATGGAGATGCTCCTGTGTCTGCAGAAGCCATGTTTAGGATTCCAGATTCAAATGAGTTGGATTTATCTATGTCCCAGGCAAGAAATGAATGGGGAAACAGCAAGTCTTGTGAGCTGGAGTTTCTTTCTATATCTGGGAAAGATATATATGCAAAGGGAAACGGCACCATGGACTTGTAATCTGCTGTAAAACAAACTGAATTTGATTGCTGCTTTCATGACTGTATCTCTACTAAGCAGCCCGACCCATGTGACCCCCATGTGACTTATGTCAAAAAGAGAGATAATCGCCTTCTGTATCCTGGACTGCCCCACTTCACAAGGGAAAGAAATGGTGAAAATTAATGGCATAGCAGCAAGAAATGAAAACCAGTTTCCATTATATTGGTTATTTTAATCGGGCATTCACTTGGTACAGTCCCCTACACTTTGGACAACTGCTACCTGCTAATTTTGTCATAACAGACTAATGGAGCAGCTCTCTTCTTTGGTCAGCAAGATCTTTGACTCTCTCTTACATCCTTATTGTGGAAATGAACACAACTTTCCAGAATATGATGGGGATTTATACAAATAGCGTATATACTGACACTGAGAATCATTAGCAGAGCTAGCCACAAGCGAGCCTTATATCCTTACTACAGAATTCAGTAAGACTATGTTGACTCCAAGCAACATTATATTTCATGATTGTGTTATCTTCGTTCAATGGAATAAAGACATAAAACTGGCAACAAGGATTTGAATTCAAACAATAAAAAAAGATTTTTCTTCAATTTTGATTTGTGCACAACTGAACATTTGTTGAATGATAATTTGAACTTTACAAAAAAAGATTTTTCCTTTTAGCTTAAACTGCTGTCTACGAGATTGTGATTTACAAAAACAAATTTAAAAAACAAATGGTGGAGGTTCTCACTTAACATAAAATAGCTGTTGAAGAAAATCAAAATCTCACAGAAAAGAATTTTGTGGGGTCTGTACATATTCATAGGCCAATAGGGAAGTCGATAAACTGCCAGGGTGTACAACATACTGCTATTAGAAAAAAAAAATTTTCTTCCTAGTTACTGACAACTTGTACGAACATAATACACTATGGAAGAATTGAAATTGATTATTCAGCAACAGCAAGAATTCTGGAAGACATTACAACAAATGCAGCAGGAGCAGATTAAATAGCAAGAACAGTTAAAGGCAATCCTGGAAAAGCAAGGAATAGGTAATGTGTCAATTTCACTTTCGCCAGACTCAGTCACTAACTCAATTAGTGAATTTAATTGTCTCAGAAGAAAACATTACATTCCTATCATACTTCAGAAGGTTCAAGGCCATTTTCTGAGAATGTCAAGAATGGTCAGATGAAAAGAAAGTACTTTTTCTATTAGAAAAATGTCTCGCTGAGCATGAAAAATATCTGAATTTCATTTTGCTAAATACTCCAGAAAAAGTGTCATTTCATCAAAAACTGTTGGTGAAAAGAATTCACTTTTTTATACATGTTGCCAGTGCATGAACCTTACTAAGGAAAAAAAATGAAGATTTTGTCACATATACCGGTAAAGTCAACCATGAGTGAGAAATTTAAACTGGATGATATCCCCCAGTTGAAGTTCTAACATCAATTAACGATGTCGAAATACGCTCTTGAATCCTTACAAAACAGAATTTGAAGTTAATGATATACTATTGTGGAAGAATGCCAAAAAATTATCAATTTAAGACACGATAGAGTGAAATTTGAACAAAATGGTACGTCAGAAGTACAAGTAGTTAAAAAAAAAAAAAAAGACAGTACTACCAAAAGAAAAAGTCCACAATAAAAATACTGCCAAAATTAACCCATGCTATGGCTATGGTATGCTTCATTTCAGAAAGAGCTGTCCATTTAAAACCAAAAAATATTTTAATTGTGGAAAAATAGGTCACAAATGAAGCTACTGAAAGTTGAAAAGCAAAAGAAACACAAATTAACTTGCTGAAAGTAGTACTACCAACTAAAAACTGGAAGTTTCAAATAATACAAAATTTGTGATAGTACTAATGAATAATGCTATGGTGACATTTCAGTTGGACAGAGTTATTACAATTATTGAACAAACTTGGACCAGAATTGGTAAGCCTAACTTGAGAAAAACTGGCAACATTGCAAGAAATTAATTTTTTCTTGGGAAATCACGTGTAACATCATTCTTTTGGATAAAAATATATAAAAGCAGATGTTTACGTATTAAAAGATTCTAACTCAAATTTACTAGGTATCAATTGGCTAGAATTATTTGTACTATGGATTTGGCCAATTAATTCATTCTGTGGAAAAATTAATTATTTGCAAGAGAAAAAAGATTAAAGAAACACTGAGTAAACTAAAAAATAAGTTCACAAATATTTTCTCAGAGTTAGGAAAATGTAGAATGTCAAAGGCATTTTTTAAATTAAAAGAAAATGTGATACCAGTTTTTAAGCCTAAAAGAAATATACCTTTTGCTGTGTTGGAGTCTATTAACACTGAACTTGATAAGTTAGAAAACCGGGGTTATTGAAAAAAAATAGATTATTCAGAATGGGCCATGCCAGTGGTTTATATTAGGATGAAAAATAAGAATCGTTTATGTGCAGATTTTTCAAATGGATTGAATGACTGCCTCTCCTACCCCTAATGTATATCCCCTACCAACTCCAAAAGATATATTTGCTAAATTAAATGATGGTAATATTTTTTTTTTTTTTTTTTTTTTTTTCAAAAATTGACCTGTCTGAAGCATATCTTCAAATTGAAGTGGATGAGGAATAGCAGAAGTATTTGACTATTAATATAAATAAAGGACTCTACAAGTTTAGAAGATTACACTTTGGTGTAAAAGTAGCGTCAGGTATTTTGAGCAAATAATGGATACAATGTTGGCTGGACTAGACGGTGCCGTCGCTTACATAGATGATATACTTATTAAGAGTGCTAGGAAAATACGGCACATGAAACTGATTCAGCAAGTATTTCAGAGACTACATGATTACAGTTTCAAACTCAGTGAACAGAAATGTCAGTTCTTTTTTGATAAGATTAAATATTTAAGTCAGATAATCGACAAAAAAGAAAGAAGACCAGATCCTGCTAGAGCAAGTGCCCTTAAAGATTTGTCTTCTCTTGACAAATTTGAATAATTTGCTTAAGAAGGGTATGAAATGGTATTGGTCAGCGGAATGTCAAAAAGCTTTCAAAGAAATTTAAAAAAACTACTAACTTCAGAGTTATCGCTGACACTTTACGACCTGCACCGACAGATAATAGTAGTGTTGGATGTGAGTGAATTATGGCATAGGAGCGATACTAGGCCATGAATTCAAAGATAGTACGGTGAAAGCAGTCGCCCACACTTGAAAAAGTTTAAGAAATATGAAAAAATGCTACAGTCGAATTGAAAAGGAAGCATTTGCTATAATTTTTGCTGATATTAGGAAGAAAATTCATACTGCAAACAGATCATTGTCCATTATTAAGTATATTTAGTTCTAAGAAAAAGATTCCACATTTACTGCAAACAGGTTGAATTGGGCTACGATTTTATTGAGGTATGTTTTCAAGATGGAATTTCTATCATCAAAAAAATTGAGACATGCAGATAGCTTGTCCAGATTAATATTGAAATGTAAAGAAGATACTTGATTGCTATGCTGGAATCTGAAAGTGAAATTAAAAGCCTTGTGTGTAACACTATTAAAGGATTGCCGGTCACCAGACTATATCAAAATTCATTCTAAAATGGATGCGTTTATTTAAAAAAAAAACTACGATGATGTCAAGTTTAAAAAGAGTAAAACTAAAATTAAACCTGGTAACAATAATACAGCATTTTCTATTTATGATGGAATACTTTTGTATGTGGAAAGAGTAGTAATATCATTACAAAAAAGGATTTTGAAATAATTCTATGTACAACATTTGGATGAAGTCCCTGATGAGAAGCTATATTTATTGGCCAAGGATATTCAAAATACAGTTAGAAAATGTAATCCAGCAGCAGTAAGACTACATCAACTCAGTGACATTTTATTTCATGATTGTGTTATCTTCATTCAATGGAATAAAAACATAACATATTAAAACACTGGTTCTTGTACCATCACCAACATTAAATAACATTGAACCTGTTCAGTACATAGAAGGATTTTACTGTAAGCTTGAATGTATGGGTGGTGTAATAGATAATTGGAAATCAGAGAGCAAAGTTCTATTTCCAGTCAGGTTTGTTATCTTCACTTATGTGCAAATACTCTTTGGAAAGATGTCAATCCAACTCTTCTCCACCCAGTTATGGTTTAATTATTAGGTCTTGTATCAGTAAATCATTATCTCAAAAAAATTCTGAAAATCTAAAAATATCTTTTGGTTTTAAATAACCAGCAAAAGCTTGATAAGACATAAAAAAATGTCAATACATTCCTCTGCCCATCATTACTTAACAAAACGAGATGTACAACATGCCTACAGGTAGCTCAAAAGTACTGATCATTCTGTATGCCTGCTAATTTAAGCTTATAATCATAATTTCCTAACTTCCAGCTAAGTGGCACTTGATCCCCAAAGTTTTTATTTCGTTTCAGTCAATGGAAGATTTTACTACATAGTTTTTATTGTCTTAAAAACTGCTGCAGATTTTGGACTTAAATAAAAACATTCAATGTCTGCTTCATTTTGGGGGTCAAGTGTGTGGTGCACTTATTGTGTCACAATATTAATTCTGTATTAGTCACCTTGGATTTCTGAAAATGAATAAACCACCGAGGTGTTTGCACACCCCAATACAAAAATAACAGTTAATATCAGTTGCAATGTACATTAAACAAAGAATATTATCTACATTAAATCAAAATTTGAACTGAACCTATAAGTATTTATTAAAATGAAAATTGTAATAAATTTGTTGCCCAAACTTGTAAATTGTAGGTGAAACACACCAATACAATAATAATGAAAAGTTTTATTCATCAAAAATAGCCACAATATAGAAAGATATTACATTAGCTCAACTCATAATTACATGACTGAAAGAGTAATTGTGTGTGTGTATGTGTGTGTATATATATATATATATATATATATATATATATCAATTATGTGGTGCGGGTTCAATTTATATTACGCAAATCATTCATACGAAAAGCAGATAATGAAGTTAATGATATGGCAAGAATCACTCTCGCAAACAATTTTTAGATTCGAGGTTAATGTATTTTATTATTAAAAATTGTTTGCGAGAGTGATTCTTGCCATATCATTAACTTCATTATCTGTTTTTCGTATGATTGATTCGTGTAATATATATATATATATATATATATATATATATATATATATATATATATATATATATATATATATAAATGTGCGAATGTCAGTGTGTCACACTTTTCAACTTTATTCCTAGTGGCCGTAGCCCAATTTATACCATTTTGGAATCAGGTTGACTCTGTGAACAAATTAAAAATATTCTGGATCGAATCAGGACCTGAAATTTTGGATTCCCAAGTTTTCATTACTGCAATTGTTTTCAGCGATCTCTCTCTCTCTCATTTTAATTTTTTTTTTTTTTTTTTTTTTTGTCAATAATTTTTTTTTGTACAATAACAATTTTTCTAACTTGGGAATAATCAAAATTGATTGTGAAATCCAGCGAAAGTCGCCTATAAAATAAAAGTAATTATTAGTACAGGAAGTAAGGGCCTTGCATACATCAAACTGTCTTTAGATTAAAAGTGGTGGCAGAAAAATGATCGGTGAACTTGTAAAAGGTAAGCGTTGAATATTAAAGGCAATACTTAAATGCATTGTTGAGTTCTTCTGTAGTTTATTGGTGCCTAGAGCACGCAGCAGCAATAAGCCTCAAAAAGAAATCTCTGCCAACAGAGGACAAAATTGCAATCAAAAGAGCCAAGGCTGCAGTGAGGAAAAGAAAGTCCCATGAGAATGAAAACCCAGATCAAACGGCAGCCAGGAGAGCATTCAATGCTGAGAATGGGCAAAGACTTAGTGATTGAACAAGCTGAAGGTTCAAATAAAGAACCCTTTGCCTGATAGGGCAGCTTTTAAGCTTATGTGTGTGTGTGTGTGTATATATATATATATATATATATAATGTTGGGTTAAATAATTTAGATGCCTTATGTCTCTTTTAGTTTTAATCCTTCCAATTCCACAAATTAATTTTTTGGTGGCTGTAGAAAATTGATCAAGAAAAATACCGAAATTTTCTTTCAAATAATTTTTATTTCCTCAATTACTTTCAATCTCACCTGAGGCTATCTTCAGGGGGTTAAAATATCTGTACATGTGTACACACATTAGTTCCATAAATTCAAAATATGTTTCTCACTGTTCATTTACAGCATCTCAATTTCAAAATTTTCAGTTACGCAAGAGAGGTAACTTTGTAATTAAAAAAAAAAAAATTTTTTTAATTATATTTTTAATATAGTATTTGTATATAAAACTTTACTGCTACAAACCTTTACAAATGTTGTTGCTATACTCATAGTTGACTTTATTTATTTTTGGCCGCAATTCTCTTATATAAAGGGCTTTCAGAATTTTAAGTTTTTGCTTATTATTTTGATGAAATACTAATGTATTTTCAACTAATTAATATCTCTAAAATATGAATGTGGACATGTGTTCCTTTAAATGTTCTGAGATATCTGCCACTCGAGCTACAACTGCGCCACACCTTGTGCTACACACCCTAAGGCTGGCATCCCGTTCCCACCCCTTCACTGTTGAAACTGTTAGATGTAGACGTCTCTTCTACTCCAATAGCTTCATGTCTCGCACATCTCGCCTGTGGAACTCCCTTCCTTATTCCTGTTTCCCTGACAAATATAATCTCCAACTATTTAAGTGTAACGTCAATCGACATCTCCAGTTGCCTTGATCTATCCACTTCCCTTCTCCACATCCTTTCCCCTTTCATTCCTATCTGCTCTCGCTCCAAATCTTTTGTAACCCCCTTGCTTTGATCGATCCACTATCTTTCTCCACATCCTCTCCTTTACCACTCCTATCTGCTCCAAATCTTCTGTAACCCCTTGCATGCTAGTGGCTTCCAGCCTTGCTTGGGGTGATAAGCTTAAAAAAAAAAATTTTAAAAAAGTGAGTCAGGAGAGTAGTGGGAGGGAGCAAAAGAAACAAGTTGCCAACTAGGAATTATGAGTACTGAAAAGATTTTTGGATAACAATACTTCCCATGTGATTACCGCATAGTTAAGAAAAATTGATTTTAAAAATAAACCTTAATTTTTCACATAAAATTTGAAGGATATTTTGGGAGATACTTTTTATAGAGGATGGGTTAAGTTTTTATATTTTATATTGTTTTATATCTCCCCAAATATAGTAAATAGTTCTTGAAATTTTAATTTTGATTTTTTTTTTCTCTTTTTTTTTTTTCATCTGCTTACTCGCCTTTTACTTAACAAATTAAAAAAAAAAGGCCAGGATTTCTCTTATTTCTTTCTTTCTTTCTTTCTAGATGTGGCAGCAACTTTTGTGCTCTCCATCGCTATGCAGAAAGTCACAACTGTACGTTTGATTACAAGACGGAGGGTCGTAAACTCCTGGAGAAAACTAATCCTGTCATCACAGCACCCAAGCTACCAAAAATTTAACAATGATGACAAAAGAAAAAAAAAAAAAGGAAGGCTCTTTTCTATATTTTTTTTCTTTTTTTATTTTATTCACTTCCAAATTTCTAAGATAAAAACGAAACTCTCTGAAGCTACGAGTGCTTGCCAATCTATCAATTTTCAAGTCTTCAGTTTTTCTGCTGGGAATGAACAAGGGAGGCAATCCTGATTTGCTTGTGATATTACTTACTCCTCCTCCTTCCTCTTTCTATTATTAGTGTTCTCCGCTTCCAATTGTACTAACAGTGTTTATTTTTTTCAGACGTTAAATCAGCACACGACTTGTTCTGTAAATGCATAACAGATAACCAGCAGAAGAGAAAGAAATTCCTTTCCCAAAAGATCGATTTTCTGATCAAAATTCACTAAATATGCATGAACAGCATATAACTTTTCTACCTTTGTATTTTACACACACTCAAGTTTTGAAAAATTTGTTTTATTTTCAAGTGGAAATTTCTCGCCATGTTTTTCTTTTTAATTTTTTTGTTTATAAGTATTTTCTTTCTCTGGTATTAATCTTTTCTAGACCCCCCCCCTTCTCAAGTTGTCTGATTTATTTGTGTTGGTCCTTACCAATCTCATCAGTTTTCCTTGCAGTAAATGTCCTTTTACAAGGACAGGTTTGTAGATTTTTTAAACATTTAATCAAGTAAATAGATTGGAAGATAACTTTCTTCCCGCCCACAGAAAACGGTCACATTCTGTCTTGTCTCTTGGTCTCGAAACTCTTACAACAAAAAGAACATGTCCTTTCTGTAGACAATCAAAAACAGTTTTTTTTTTTCCCCTCTCTCCTAAAACCCAGCTGTCAAATTTTCTTAAGATCCAGGAAGTTTTTATTCTTTATGTTTATTTTTAATTTACAGTATTTTATCAGCTATTTCTACTCTTTTCTTTCGTGAGGTGCCATTTGTAGATTTGCGTACAACTAATAACATCAAAAATAGGATGAATAATTACTAACCACAAATTAAAGACTGTCTCCAGTTCTGGTCATATAATGTTTTAACAACAACAAAAGAAGATAATTCAAGTGACGTTAATATGGCTTTCTCTAGCATAAACCTTATTAATAGATTAATGAGAGATTTTGATTAATCTGCCATTTTAAAATGCTTCTTGGGTAGAATTTTTTTTTTTTTTTTTTTTTTTTTTGGTCAATAGAAGAAAATTAAGAAGGTCCATTCAGATGAACCCTGGCAATTAATAACATTATTTTAATTTAGTTTTGTATTACCAGGCACTTTTTTAAGGAGATGTTTAAAGAAAGCCACACAATCACAGAGAAACATTTTGGATCTTAATGAGATGAGATTTCAGAAATTGGAACATTTTTTTTTTTTTTCTAAGCAAGGATAACTGATGTGTGAGATTTATTATTCTTGAATGGGATAGAGAGGACAACTAAAATAAACAGGAAAATTTGAGGCCTCCTCTCTTCTCTCTCAATCCAGCCTTTGGGTTTTGCTGTGATGAATCAAGTTTTGCCAGCTGTTTTGTATTTACACCTATCAAAATGATATTTAACTTAGACATTGTTCAATTTATATTTGTCACCAATGTGACACTTGAAAGTGTTTTTGTTTTTTTTTTTAATTTCAAAACAAAATTCTATCAAATGATAAAATGTTGCATATGTTTAGATATCAAAAGAATTTCTGTGTGTGAAAGGAAAACAATCTTAAGGACCCTTATTTATTTTCTTATTTTTTCACTCCTGATTTTTTTTTCGTAGATTCATATTCAGTCAAAATATCATTTCTACCCAGTTGTGTAAAATATTTTATTTAGCTTTTTAAGAAAAGAAAAAAAATATTGAAACTTTTTTTTGTGTGTGTGTGTGTGAATTTGAGTAATGACAGTCTTGGTCCTGCAGTTAGGCCTGAAAGATATTTTCCCTGGGCATTATGGAATGTAGAAGAAAACAGTAAGATTTATGCAGAAGGGGAGGGGAGAGAGAGAAAAAAAACAAACCATACTCTAGATTTTATCTTCTTGCTCAAGTTAGGAATTATAGAAAGAAAATCAAACACAGTTTTATATTCTAGCTTTTGAAGAAGTTTCTGAAATGTTGCGCTTGCTTTCTCTCCAGTTGCATCATAACAATGAGAGTGCTGTACATTGAAATATTGTAATGTATATTTTATTTTTTTTTACATTGTCTGCTAATGATGGATAATAATACTTAACATCTGAAGATATCCACTGCAATTTATGGGCAAAGAACAAATTCTCCAGAAAGGCATGACTTTTTTTTTTTTTTTTACTTAATTTAAAGGAGATAAACAATAATTCAATGAATTGATTTCTGTTGCAATTTTCTATTGTTTTTGTTCTTAATGCCTCCCCCCTTTTGGCTTGTGTCCGGCAAATAATCATAGATTTCAATAATAGGTTCATTTGTCTTTTACTACCTGCAAAAATCAATATTTTCAAACATTTTTTTTTTTTTTAAATTATATGATTAATTTTAGGGCATTCACACAGTCCTTAAAACAACTTTTTTTTTTTCTTTTAAATATATTCAAATTTTTACTTGAGTATATTTTTGGAGATTTTCAAAATAGCCATCCCCTTCCCCCTCACTAATCCGGCATAGTTTTGGCACCTGTGATATGATGGATTTGTGATATTTAATAGATTACAGGTAATTTAAGTTGGGAAAAATCTTTGATAGCTGACCACTTCGTCCCGCCTGTGAATAGATTGTGTAAAAAAAAAAAAAAAGTGTCGAGAAGCAAAAGACAGATTTTAATGAAGCAGAGATAAAAATTGAAATCTGTCAAGGAAAGTCGACAGCAGTGGCTAGGACGAAATGAGAGAGTGAAAGCAAAGAGGTTGTCGGCATATAGAAAGCTAAATGGGTTATGACTTGACAATCACTTGGAATATTGGTAGGACAGCCATTGGGTCAAGTTGAAAAGATTATACAAACTGAAGTTGACTCAATTACTGGTGGTATGAGATTGCAACTGACCGGCTGACACTGGACACTCCTTATTTGTCTAAATTATCAAAGCATTAGGAATCTCTCTCTGGCTTAGTGAAAGGACTTTGACCGTAATTTTTTTCTTCTTTTTTCTACTCCCTCCCCCAGTACCAGTCTTGTTTGAATGAATCTATTCCTGCAGTGCCTATTAACCAAAAAAAAAAAAAAAAAAAAATCCTGGTCTCCCAGGAGAAAAGCCAAATATGAGACAATCTGTGGTGAATTTTTTTTTTTTTTTTACTGTAACATCCAATATTAAAGAGTGGAACATTTATTGCCTATTTGCACAATTTGGCTTATCAGTCTAGTCTTTCTTTCTCTCCCTCTCCCCCTTTTTTTTTCTCTTTCTCTCCCCCCCCTTTTTTTTCTCTTTCTCTCCCCCCCCTTTTTTTTTTCTCTTTCTCTCTATATATATTTCAACTGAAAATATAAAAATAAAACACTAATTTCAGGTTAAAAAAATATATAATAATGGTGTGTTTTGTGTGAGTGGGGGTGTTGGATTGAGGGTGTTGGTGTAGGGGGGGGATGTTCTGGGTAAGACTTTGGAACACAGACAAATGATTTGACTCTACAGATTATTTCACTCTTAACCATTCCAGCATTTTTTTCTTTTCTAATTACATAAAAAAAAAAAAAAAAATTTTTTTTCCCCTTTGGATTCTATTTTTATGAGATTGCTAATTTCTTATCTGCCTATAGAATATTTATGCTTTCAGTTTGGCTGTTCAACTAAAAGACCTCAGTTTGACACCCCCTCCTCCTTGTGGTGGAGGGAGCTAATTCCATTTCTGTGTGTCTAGGGAAACATGAAAATAGTAATTAATAAAATTTTGCAGGAGTGGGGGGTTTTTGTGGGTGGGTGGGTGGATATCCGCACATTTTTTTTGTTTCATTTTTTTTTTTTTTTTCCATCACCTATTTTATATAAATTGTCTTTTTTATATCAAATTGAAAGAAAAATTAAACTTTATTGAAATTAATAAATTGTTGCAAAAAAAAAAAAAAATTTGAGTGATATCACATGGTTTCTTATTGATGTGCATGTTTGTGTGTTAATGAAAAAAGTTCCTGGTCAGACGAAGAAGAAATTTGATTAGATTTTGGGAAGTGTTTAAGGCTGAGAACTTTTCAGTATCCTCCCAACTATATGTAGGTGTGTGTTTATCAGAAAGATATGTGGGGATATTTAGTTCTCTATATGTTTAGACTTTTTTTTTTTTTTAAATGCAATACCTGGAAACAAGTTGGTGCACTTTGTGTTTTTTTTTTTTTTTTTTTTTTTTTTTTTTTTCAACTCCCAAATTTCAAGGAAGAATTTGAATTTCTCTTCAACTACTTTCTGTTCCTAGTTAAAAAAAAAAAAAAATTTCTGTTCTTAGTTAAAAAAAAAAATGTTCTTAGTTAAAAAAAAAAAAAATTAAATCAGAAAATTTTTAATAGTTTCTGCTTTCTCTTTGTTTCATCATCCATGGCAAACCTGTATCGATATAAATGCAAAAGAGGCGGCAAGTCATGTGTAGACATGTCTGAAGGATCGTCACATCACAGGTTTTCCTTGTGAGAACAGCTTGGCATCTCTAGATCTTTGTCAACTATCTCATGTCAATAAAAGCAATGGGTGTGTCCCGGGGGGAGGGGAACTATGGCTGGCAGTCTACTTTTGGTGAGACTCTTTGCTATTGTCAGAGATTTGGTGTCTTGTAAAGATGTTCCTTGGTGCATTTTGTTCTGGAATTTACGTATCACCCACAGTGACCTCACTAGTTATTATTTCTTGTCTCTGTCTCCTCGGGCAACCTACTTGCAGTTTTCCTCAGCTTGTGCGTGGTTAATTCTCCAAGTCTTTTTTCTTTAACAAAAAAAAAAAAAAAAAAATTCAAAGTCTTTTTTTTTAATATTTCTGCTTTGAAATGCCAAAAGAATTGGACTCAAAATTAATCCAAAATCATTGATTATGGCAATGCTGACCAAGACAACTTCCTGTGCATATCAGGAATGTGTTTGATTTTTTTTTTTTGTAATCTTGTTACAGTAGGACAGGTTCGTTTTGCACTTTTTCTTATATTATTATTATTAGAAAATCAACATTGCACTCTGTATAAAAGCTGGGGTCTGATGTGGTAAGGTTCATAATCTTCTCCAGTTTTTCAGCATTTAGTTTTAAAGACACAGAGATTTCTGCACATTTTTTTCCCCAAACTAAGTTACAGTTATTTGCTTACAAAATGACTATTTGAATTTATTCTTGAAATAGTAAGATTTTCAAATTGATATCTTTTGTATTAGAGACATTGAATGGAAAATATATTCAAACTAGAATTTTAATTATCAACCATCACAAGCAAAATATGCATTTTTTTTTTTGTTACTGTATTTGGTAAGTTAAAAAAAAGCTACAATAATCATAATTAATAAAAAAAAAAAAAAAAAAAAAAGATAAAAGTGTATATAACACCCTAATACTGCCAAGTACAAATAATCAGACAAAATGTTTTGAATTTGCATTGTTTATTGAAAATCTCACTACAACTCCTCCTGCACTATATAACATTACATCATAACCTAAATTGTTCAGTATAATTTCCCTTTGAGCCATCAAAAGACTTTCATTTACTTCAATGATTTAGTAAAAATGTGCTTTACATCTTGTCCATATACAATTTGTAAAGCTTCAGTAAATTTTAAAAGGTTCTGTTTATAAGGCTTTCACTGATCACCAGAATGAAATTCCAATGCTACAATTTTGAACCTAAACTTAATCTTTAAACTGGTTTACTCAAAAAAAAAAAAAAAATGGTAACAATTTGAAAAAAATAGTTATTTATATCAACCCCAACTTTCAAATTGAATGCAATACCCACTGTTATAAAAAATTCAACCTGCCCTAATGTGACAGATGAAGCTGATTCCCTTGTGAATTTGGGTTCATTCGTAATGTTGCCCAATAATTATTGAATAGAAATTGATCTTTAATGGTTTTAATTTGAAAATCATTTTATTTTGCCACTTTTTCCCCCCCTCCTAATTAGTCATTTTGCCCAGTGAAAATTTTAAGATTACTGTGATGAAGAAAATGGTGACTTACCTTTTCAAAACATGTGATAACATTTCACACGTGTTATATGCCGGCAATAAAAGAACGTCCTGCAAATTAATATTACACCTCAACCAAAAAACCCACTTCTTTGACTGACTTAGGGGAGATGTGGTTTTCTTGTTCACTGCAATATTTTTTTGCTTTTAGTTTTCCCCAATTATAGAATTCTTTAACTAGATTTTTTTTTTAAATGATAATTTTCCTGGGTTTGATTTTTAATTTTATCTCATCTGTAGAATGTGCATTTATGGAAGATTGGGATCACACTTTCTTTAAAATGGAAGAGAGAAATTGTTTTTGATATGGAAGTTGACACAAATTCACTTCCTGCCATTATTATCATTACAAAAATAAAAAAAGTAAAAAATGAACGTATCAAACTGAATAGCTTAAAACTTAAAAATTTAATTTAAAATCAATACGATTTCAAAAATGGTGTACCTCACATGGAGCAGTGATTAGCAACACAAGAGTCTCATTGATCATACAGTGACCGTGTGTCTAAGTTTAGCTTAATAAAAGCTATACAAGTTGAAACTGATTGGGGGGGGGGACAAGGGAAACTTGCAAATTGACTGCATGTTAAAGATTTTTCCATTTCATAAAAAGGAACGCCAATAGCAAAAAGCTAATCAGCAATGAATCCCACCAATATTCATTTTACTAACAATCTATATACAGTATAGGGTTATTTTCATTAGATTAAAGAACTCTACAATCAAAATCAATTAACCTAAAAATTTGTCATCAGTCAAACCATATAATTATGTATTTTTTATATTTCCTGTCCCATTTGTAGTGGGAAGGGAGGTAAATCAACTTGGTAAATTATAAAGACTAAAAAAAAAAATTTCTGCAGTTGTCTTGACCAACAAAAGAAATCAGATTCAGTTTTGATCATATCAGATTAACCTAATGCCAGACAAGGCAAAAGGTTTCCATTTTTTTTTTTTTTTTTTTTTTAAATCATTTCAAATGCACCCTCCCTGTAACCAAGGAAGCCATTAAGACACACAGTGAAAGAATATGAGAGAAAGAGAACAGGAATTAAGAAGACAACGATTGATATTGATCTTCAAAAATTTAAATGCCAGGTTGACTGAAGCAAAAGCCGTGTGAGGGAAGAAACTTTCAGCATCACTGTAAAATGATGAGACCTAACTGCCAACAGAGTACTGCACTTTCATAAAGTTGACATACCAGAGAGAACAATTACCATGAAAATATTTATAGCAAAGGCACGGAAGCTATGCTATGATGGTGGGAAAGTAATTGAAGGCCAGGTTGGGACTAATAACACTGCAGATTCTTTGGAATTTTATCAAGAATCTTTAAATATATAGCAAAAGGACCGGATCATATCTGGCAGCCATATTTAATGCATGGACAAAAATGTTAGACTTCTAAATCTGTAAGATAGATTCTGGCAAGAAAAATTGTCTAACACAACACAGTGATCTAACTTTCTTAGCAGGTCTACCAGTTGATTCAATATAATCTTTCGACTGAGAGAAAAAATAGTTTAACTTTCAAATATTGATACATTTTTATTTTTGTTAAAAAAATAAATTTTAAAAAATGGCTCAACAGTTCGATAAATTCTTGGGTGCCAGGATACGCCTCAGCATTTCAAAGCCGCCTGAAGGATTATCAGATGGAATCTGAAAGCAAAACAATTTTTGTTTGAATTTCTGCGATGAGGAGTTATCATTATTTACATTCTGACTATAATCTTCATTGTTTCAATCACGTTTCAGCCATTGTGCCCTCTGGCCATTCTCCAGCTTGGTAGCCTACAAGAAATTCTGAACTGAACCCCTTATTTAATCTACAGGGGTAGAGACTGTTCTCGTTCCTCCGCTCATGTCTACGGCTATCATTTAGGGTTTTTTTTATTATTTATTTTGCGCTGTTCAGTTATTGCTTTCCCATTTCCACGTAAGTCTTCGACTGCAGCAGCCAAAACATGACAACCAGCAGCAAGGTTTGGTTTAAATATTAAAGCTCTAGGTTCACCCCCAGCAAATTGACCCTGCTCGAGTGGGTAAAAGCTAGTGGTTTGGGAATTGGGCAGTGTGTACTTGAATTCAGTGGAAATGGGTGAGCAAAACTGAACAGTAATAAATAAAAATAAGAACTACAAGATATCCCTAGAGATGAGAACAGTCTACCCCCCCCCCACATTGATTAAATAAAGGGTTCAGTTTAGAATTGCCTGTAGATTACCCAGAGTGATTGATAGAGATATATATATATATATATATATATATATATACACACACACACACCTGAAGAAGGCCAGAGGGAACAACAAATGAGGACAGTATTGTAAATAAAAGACAATGGTTAACTTCAATAAATTCATTAATCAATAATTTACCAATCTTTCATTAGATAGAAAGTGATGAGACTTAAAGGTTAACCATGAAAAATGGAATTGGCAATGAGAGTTCAAGTTCTAGCTGTGGCAGTTTGAATTGATTTTGCACTGATGCCTTTCTTCTCAGGTTATGGTTAAATAAGACAACAATAGCAGCTCCTTTCGTCATCTAAATGGCAATTCAGCCTGTACCCTTGGTAATTGTTCTATGCTGTTGATACATAGTAGAACCTGTCACATCCTTGCTCTGAGGAAAAAAAGGAGAATTACTCTGATCAATTTGGGAGACGCCAGCGTAGCACGGGGTGCTACAAGTGCAAACAGAAGCTACTATATAGGGATCTTGGGCGACTCATTTTCCACGTCGATAACTTCGCGACTTTTTTGGATAAATATATCCGGATGGGGAATGAGAGTTATTCCCCTTGGAGTGAAAAAGAGATGCCATCTTGCTGACCAAACCGAGCAATGTTTGCAGCTTTGCACATTTCTGAGTTGAATATTTAAAGAAAAAAAAACCCCAAAAAACTTTGGAATAGAAGATGCTTGTTGGCTTACATGACCCTACCGCCTCCCGTGTATGCAGTTAACAAATGTTGCAACAATTTTACAACTTCAGATTTGATAGAGTTTCTGATGATGAAAACAGTGATAGTCACTTGATAACATTCACTGTTAACAAGATGGTCTTGGTATGACGTCACATAAAAATAAAAAACGTCAGGACGGTTATTCCCTTGACACTGCTATTATTGTATACACTTGACAATGTACTTTCCAAAATGTTGTAAATAAACAATGTGATATTTATTTACCATTATATAAAGAAACAAATTTGTAAAAGCTTTATTCAAATTTTTTTTTTTTAAATTACAAAATATGTAAAAAAAAAAAAACTATCTACAATGCAATATTTACTATTTTATAAAAAAACTATGAAAACAAATTTTTTTTATTCAATCTAATAAATAGTGTTTAATATCTTTGTTGTTAATTCTCAAGAATAAAGAAAAGATATAAATCTATTTTCATGTTTAAATTTTATTAAAATTCTAATCATCGCTTGTTAAAAGAGACTGATCCTCAAGGACACATGGCACAGTGGATAAAGCCGTTGATTAGATCCAGTGACAGGACCCAAAGAGTTGTGAGTTCAATACCTGGTTAAGGCAGTGGAGAACTTGGAGAGGTGAATTAACAGGAGTCAACTGATAACAAACATCCATTAGATGTGAAACTAGAACGGTCTACCCTATGCCAATGAAGTAAAGGTTTCAGTTTGACATTCCAACCACCTGAAGAAGGTTGGAGCATACAACGTGATAAATATGGAAACATTTTTTTTTTTTTTTTTTTATTCAATCTAATAAATAGTGTTTAACATCTTTGTTGTCAATTCTCAAGAATAAAGAGAATTTATAAATTTATTTTCATATGTTTGGGTTTTATTAAAATTCCAATCATCGCTTTTAAAAGAACAATAATCATTGCCAAGGGAGTCAAAAAGTGTATACAATAATAGTAGTGTCAAAGGAATAACCATCCTTTTAATACAGGCTTTTGTTTTGTTTTTTTTTGCACGCACAAAGGTTTAAACATTACCCACAAGATTTTGGCAAATTCATTTTCCAGCCTTCAAGTACACATGTCTGAAGATAACATGTCAGATGTTCGTGGACAATCTCTGAATTGTTTTGAATCCTTATCAGGTTTGAATCCATCAGAATAGAGATTCAAGACAAAGAAATTCATCGGAATCTAGAGTTTTGTTCATCAAGCAAACATTTTATCAATGAAACTGGTTTTCTAAAATTGCGTTCATTTCAGACTGCGTTGTGTTCAGAAGGTAAGATTTCAATTCTGGAAATGAAATTAAAAGGCTTAGCTAAGTCTTGTCGGAATTGAGATGAAACATTCTTTGTCAATGAAGGAGAAACCTTACAACAATTTTGTGTCCAACAAGTATTTTTCATCTCATCTCGACACATCTTTTTGCATTCTGCTTTACAGCACGTTCTACTTACCATGTGGCCAGCATTTAAAATCCAGTAGAAATCAAAATTGCAGATTCCTTTGACATAACCAAGTGGTACAGACGTGTAGGGGTTGATGATAACATTTCGCTTCTCATTCTGTAATTTTTTTGCAATGTCTAACTGAGAAACCCAAAATTCAGTTCCTGTAGGGAGAGGAAAAAAAAATGGTAAAAATTATTGTAGCTTTGCCATTATGTCAGACTAGCCTATACTTAAGTGCACACACACGCACACACACACACGCACGCACGCACACACACGCACACACACACACACACAACTCATAAATTGCAACTTGTAAAATATAAATGAAATATTACAGTGAAAAATACAAGCACAGGTTTCAAAATAAGGTGGGAGGGTCACAGTAAGGGGAGGATCAAAAAATGTAATAATGGTGGGGAATAAATGGTATGATAGAAAAAAAAAAAAATGACAATCTGATAAAGTGGGGGGGGGGAGGGTGATTATTGGAATGAAATCTTCCAAAGTTTAACAACACCTAAATGAAATAAATGTCTTCCAATGTTTAAGTACAATGCCTTAACAAAATCAAAGTTTTGCCAACATTACATTTGAAATAATGTCCAAAACTAAAAAATATATGAATAAATGACGGGGGGGGGGGATCTTAAAAAACTAGACGAATGAAAACATCTGAGTTTGATGAAATCCTAAACAATGAAATGCGTTACACAAAAAACTTTTTACACTGTCACAGATTTCCTAAAATTGTTCTGATATCTAAAAA